>JAOVVB010062265.1:0-14290 GCA_028570985.1 Heterobranchus longifilis | reverse complement strand
GGGGGGGGGGGGGGGGGGGGGGGGGGGGGGCCTTGACTCGGGACACAGTAAATGGGGAATGTGAAATCCCACCTAGTGGCTGACTCTGCCCAACTGTCTGTGGAGTCAAGTGGCTGTGCCAGCACTTTAACTGCTCCGGATCCAAATATAGACAGGAGCAGAATGTCTTCGAATCAAACTGTTAAGCCAATGCACATATCTGTAAATCTCTTTTATGCCACCAACTCTTTAATAATGTTTTGCACAGTTAGGCGCCTAGTTGTTAACTACCAGCAAAAGACTAAAAGTAAACTTTAAACTCACACTGCTTGTCCTGAGCGATCATGTGGATTTCTTTTGTGTTGGAAAGTGAAAAAGCACTAACTATGTACTTGATTTACTAAAACAAAACCTATCCTGAGTTAATTTGAGATACAGAATTTGTTTTAACCAAGTCCTCAGCTTATATAAACTGGAGATGATTTTGGCCTACTTTGACTGTCGTCCACGAGACCTTTAGGTCAAGTATCGGTGGATAGCAGTGACCAAAAAACTGGATGGTAATTTTAATCTTTGAAGTTAGTTGAGGAATTATTTTTGTATCTTCAGTGCGGAGAGGATTTTAATTAGAACTAAATGTGCTTTATATCAAGATAATGGCCATAAGGCTTTTTACATGGCTGTTTAATTTTAAGGACCATAAGAGGAAGACTGAAAAATGTGAAAAGGGATATCTGCCCTTGAACATCTACAAGCCAGCAAAAAAAATATTACGGCTTTAATGTGTCACACATACTGTAGTGCAAACTGATCGTTGTCTACTCGATCCTTTGTTAGTCATGGGGAGCCAGTTGGGAAGGTCACATTCTTCCTCACTGAAATGTGGCATCCAGTTGAGCTCTTTCACATCATTATTACAGGATGAGCTCGTGAGGTCTATTCATTTTTTCTCCTTTCACAGGTATCAGAATTCTGCTGACTTCAGTGTATTAATTCTTGAAACATGGCACAAATAGTAGTAGGGTTTACTTTTGTACATATACCTCTCCTCTACCTGTGGCAGTACATTCAATACAATATATTTTCGCAGCTCTTGTTGTTATGGCCCAGGTTAGTGAAGCTATGCTAAAAAAGTTTAAAAATGGTCATCTGATCTTTTTGTCAGGATTAGTACATTTTTGCAGCAGCAGAATCAAATGCTTTGACAGCCTATAAACCCAACCAAATGCTTATCTATGATAAACAAATCATAGTGCTTATCTTTGATATCTTTTAGATGATGTACAAAAAATTATTACATTTATAATCCTACCAAATCACAGTTTGTGCTATTTTTCTTGAAGTAAACTAGTGTCGTAAATTAAACATTTATAGACCTGAAGAAAGTATTGGAGCTACTCTTGTCTGTACGGTTTGTCAGTCTTGATATTGGCCTCAACAAATTCTTGACAAATGATGCTTTCTGTTGTCCCATATTTAAATAATCGTATAGTTGCCCTGACATGTACAAGTACCTCTTGTTGACTGAAACTATCTAGCGTGAGGGTTTCAATGGACACCATGTAAATGCTGTTGTAGCTTTTGTTCGGTAGATAAATTTGATGAAAATTATTGACACGGTTTTCCAAATTTGCCGTTAAAAAAATAAATCTGACTTACTTTTAGTTCTTCGTCTTCTACATTCAGCTATCGGTCTTGAGCTTGAACTCTTCTCACTGTCCAATATTTCAAAGGTGACACCCCTTTTTGTTCGGTGATAAAAGTTTGGAGCACGTAGAAACCCATACATGGATGAAATGTAGTTCCTAAAAACCCATATTACAGCAGTGGTAAAGGTTGGAGGTTCGTCTTACCCATCCCTATGAAAGCGATCACTTTGCAGTTCGCTCTGCAAATACATTATGACTGTTCATTCAATCTGGTATTGGACGTATCCAGTCAACGTTTTTTTTCACCATTACTGTTGACAATATGAAAACACCAGGTGCATTATATACTAATATCAAGATTCACATTCTGCCAGACTTAAACGATGATGAATTAGTGATGGGTATTACTGTACTTAATGGTTGATGGTTGAGGCTTTATGATTTATGGATCTACAATAGTCATGTACAGTGATTTCCCACAAGCAAGAGTCAAAGCATCTAACCAAACGCTTTTGACTGGCAGATTCACAAGGTCTCTAGTAATAGGATCACTGCACTATGGTCTTTTATTGGCCAATAAACATTAACGTGAGACATTTTATTTGGTAAAATAACCGCTGGTTGATATGAATGAAGTGGCCATTCCAATTAGCCTCTAAAAGTATCAACGGAAATTCTCACAGCATGCATGTGGTATTTGATGAGTCACACTGGACCACTGGTAGCATTATAAAAAGATTGGTTGCTCATGGTGTGGTGGTGTGATGGACTTGTTGCACTGAGCAAGTTTTTGGGTTCACATTGTCAGAGGTTAAACAAGCATGACTTATCCAGGCAGTTTGAATAGTCACCCCGACCTCATAAAAGAGACTGTGGCATAACTGCAAGAAAACCCTTGTGACACGAGTGGAGAATAACACACAAATATCACCTCTGACCTGACAGAAAATGAGGTAAGCACTCGTAAATCAAGTAATTTAAAACTGCACTAGGAAGAACAATGTTGCATTATTTAACTATTGTCAGTGAGTATAATGTCATCAGATAAAATTGGCATCTTGACTGTATGTGTTCAGTCAAAAGGTTATATCCAGCAGCCATCCTATGTTTTATAGATGTCACATTATGTACAGAATGCACTTGGTTTGTGTTTGCCTTTTCAGAATGGACTTCTAAAATATAGTATGTTTGTAATGTGAATGTATGTATGAGTGTTTCTTTCAGATTAAACATAGTTGTCTTGCATTTGAATGTAGATATGGAAATGACTAATTAAAGGTTTGCAGCTGAGGATCTTGTTCTAGAACATTTACTGGGGAGCTCAGGTGGATATATATGGAGATGCAATGAAAATGTGCTCTGTGTTCATAAGGGCTTAATGCACATGATGTAGTTGGCTCAGATACTGGAGTGCAAGAAACATCTGCTGCTTTACAGTAACAACAGCCACTGAGTTTGTTTCTGTCAGTGAAGTTAGTAAAGAATATTTGGAAAGTTATTGATAGAGGCATGATTCGGTGACAAAACAAGATAAAAAAGAACACTACACACAGTGGTTAGTTTGTTCATTTATTGCAGTTGCCACGAGAAATTTTGACGTGTTTGTACTGTAATTTGATGCTTCACTCTTGCTGAATAGTTATTTGTGATGACGGGGTATTGTAAATCAGTCACATCTCAAATAAATTAAATAAGTTAGTATTTAGACAATTTTAGATGGTTTTACCAGCATTTTACATAACAATATCACACACTTCCAATGCAGTCTGTGCAGTAAAACAAAACATTCCACTTCCTTATTTTCCAGAAAATCTCAGAGTGCTGTTTTAGTCTGTGGAGAAAAAGAAGAGAGAGAGAGAAATAATCATTATAAGAATAAACCAAACTGGGTCGTTCTGAAACTATTCCATCTCTAAGTTAAACCTTACCTCTAACAACAAGTTTAGTAGAACACTCTGCCTGTCCAAGACAGTTGGCTGCAACGACTTTATAGTCACCGCTGTCTTTTGATCGGACTCTAAGTATGTACATCGAGCACACACCAAATGAGTTGGTGATGTAGTAGTTTTTGTCTGAGTTGATGCAGATGCCGTTCAGGTACCAGGTTACGGTGGGTGTAGGGAATCCTCGGACAGCACACGTCATGTAGAGCTGGTAACCTTTAGGTGGTGAGTGGACTTTCAGAGGGACCAAGATGGATGGAGGCCTTTCAAAGCTGATCTCTGATGAAAGAACTCCACTTGAATATATTGGAACTTGATGGGGAAAAAAGAGTAAAAGGATTGAAATGATCATCAAGGTCAAATGATGATCATATCAAAGTTGTTTGTATTACCCAGGTCTGAAATAATAGGTTTTGCACTAGGGCTGCCCCCCCTTAGGCGATTAGTCGACTAATCGGTCATTTTGGTCTTAGTCGACTAAGATTTCTTTAGTCGATTCGTCATTTTTTATGCATTTTTCATGCTGAATGACTTATTTCCAAGTAACTTATGAGCACATCTCTGATAAACAGGATTTAAAGTGGTGCTTTTGCAGGATTCTTTGTGGAGAAACTCAGTTCTACAGATTTGTCAGTTAAATCAAATTATCAATTATCGTGTTAGTCGACTAAGAATTTCTTTAGTCGAGGACAGCCCTATTCTGCACAATGACCTCATCAGAGATTTCAAAGAGTCATTACTGGGATTTGGATGTAACAACAAGACTAAGAGTCTGCAGCTTATGTCAACTTAGTAATATGTTAACAGTGACTATGCTAAAATTGTGTATAATAACCAAAGTCATCAGGTTACATTGTTTAGGAACCATTAATGTCGGTACCACATTTTGCACCAATCTGTGTAGTCGTTGTGGGACTATTTTACTGGATAATTGAAAACTGACTGAAAAGTCAGAGGATTCATTGTCTGGGGACCAGAAGACTAGACTTGACTTGGTCATGATTATCTGTACAGAATTCATGGCTATCCATCCAATATTTCTAATGATGTTTCACTTTTTTTTTCAATCGACCGACCAACATTGCCTTCCTTAGAGCCCTTTTTTTACATAGCCTCGCCACAATAGCGTGGCTAAAAATATGTTAAGACTATCACCACTGTCTACCAGTATGTGCCAGTTGACAGATTGTACATATCATTTTTTTCAGGGAATAATAATAATAAATGTCTTTCCAACGATTGGACAAGTCATTAGTGTACTAGGGCTTTTAAGAAGCATGTACAGTACTGTAGCTAAGCTGTAGTCGGTATATCATGGAAATGTATATGTCCAAGGCATATTTTTATACAAAGAAAGTGAAATATTCAACTATCATTGATGGCAGCTATTATATAATGGAATTACACTTTACTCCACAGGCCATAGTCAGCCTACTTGAAACAGTTTAGCGCTAATCAACGATATAATGTAGTTGGACATGATGATTCTATATTCTTTTTCTGTGCAGAATACACAGCAATTAACAGTTAAATTTACAATTTAAACATTAAAAAAAAAGAGCAATTAAAATGTAGCAGATTACACCTGAAATAGTCAAACCACCATGTGCTGTGTATGGTTTGGTTTAGTGTAATGGCATAATCAAACACAACTGAACTGGAACACATATAATAACCCACCTCTGTTGCTGTTGATGCCCCATGTAGGTGACTGAGATGGATCTGAGAGACCCATATCATTTTTGGCATAGATCCGGAAATGGTACTCTATCCCAGGAAGGATGTTGTTGATGGTGTGTGCGTTAGCGAAGAGGCGGTCGGCTACATTCTTCCACACTCTGGTGTTGGAGTCGTGTTGAGACACCACGTAGTACAGGCGGTCGTCCAGCTCCTGGTCTGGAGACGGAGCCCATGATACCACCACTTTGCCGTGGACTGTTTGTTCCAGCTCCACTGGCCCCGGAGCCTTGGGTTCATCTAGCAACACATATGATAAGATGCAGAATACGTAACTAAGAGAGGACAAACTCAATTACTCAACATTTGTCCTGTTTCCCCCCCTTTTTGAAGTAATTTTCATTAATTTCTTATTAATCTGGCTGCTTTGAAACCTTATATAATCTTACGGTACTCAAGAGCCATTTCATTCCTCTGTGGGTTTTTGTCAGGATTACATTTGCAAATGTCAGCTGTTATAAGTTAATCATATCCTTGTACTGCATGTTGCACAGTAAGAATTATGTTTCTCATTCCATTAAGTTGTTCACTGTTAATTAGGGTTTGACATTGGGTTGCCAATGCATTGGTGTTTAATTGGCTAAGTATGACCCAATTAATATTGTCGAGTGTCAATATTAATGATGTTCCCCTCTAGCCAGAAGAACACAATGCAAGTTTTAATTAATTCCTTGTTTCCAACAAATTAATTCTTCATTTAAAGATCTGAGGGTTTTAAAACTAACATGCAGTTAATATCAGCACAAAATAATTGCCTCCAGTAGTTCAGTACAAAAATATCACTACTGTTTCCACAACTTTTCTGGGTGTATCATAGTGTATCATCATTTGTCCTTACCTGTGACTCTAACCTCAATGTCAAATGAAGCCTCACCCATAGAGTTTTTGGCTTTGATGGTGTAAATGCCTGAATCTGAGCGCTTTGATGAGGGAATAACAAGCTGAGACATTCCCTCTGTATTGATGATATTAATCCACGGGCATATTGGCTCATCATCCTTCAGCCAAGTGATCTGAGGTGGAGGTTCACCCTGGAGATATCAATATCGGATAAATGAGATAAAGTGTGAGTCATATGCAGTCATGTCACACTGTAGTAAACTCATCGCTCAAGAATATAACATGGCTGGCATGCGGGAATAAAATATGAAATGCAGAACTGACGTGAAATGATAGATTTAGGATTCACACCATGGAAGAAAGGCTCAGTATACATACCAGCTTTTAGGCTTATTCATACCTCATAGCAGATTTTGACACGTGCAGAATTTCCTGCTCTGACAACCATGAAGTCCTCTGGGTCTTTAAAACAAGGTCTCACTGGACGAAAAGACATAAAACATGAAATGCAGACACGAGGCAAACATTGCTCTGGATAACAAAGTTAAATAATACATTTAATATGCAGCACAAAGGAAGTTAACTACTCACTGTTGGGATTCTTTGCACACACCATTTCAGAAGGAGGGCTTAGGTCTCCTGATCCTGACTCATTGATCGCTGAAACCCTGAACTCATACTCTGCTCCCTCAGTGACTTCTTTAACGGCATATTTCACGTCTGAAAATAAAATTCATAGCATCACAGGGAAGAAATAATGAAATTAAGCTAATTTTCCTTTAGTCAAAATAGAGTTGTTCCAATTACTGATACCAGTATCAGAAATGCCTCCGATACTGCCTAAAATGCTGAACCAGGTATCGGCGAGTACAGAGGTCTATGCACTGATCTGATACCATGTCATTTAGCCCTGAAAAAAAATCTACTTTAAAGTAGTTTATTCTGTAGTTCTGAATGTATTTGGACATGCTTTACAAAGGGTTTAACCTGAGCCAGGCCATACAACAATGATAGCAATCCTAACAGTACAGCTGTTAAAAAATAATAATAATAAAATACACAAGTTCGGGTATTGGAATCGGTTTTGGGAAGGAAAAAATGGTATCGGAACATCTCTAAATCCAAATAATATTCTGTATTTCTGACTAACCTTCAATAGGTTCATTCAATGCATTCAGGGCAATCCACTGATTCGTGTCCTTCTTTCGTTTCTCCAATTGGTAACCAATGATCGGTACTCCTCTGTCGTCCACTGGGGGGGTCCAGGTCAAGGTGATGCAGGTCTTGTAGGCACTCACTACTGTGGGGGCACCAGGTGGACCGGAGAGTACTAAGGAATGACAAGTAGTCTAATTAATCAAGTAAGCTCATTATTAATAATTAAGAAATAATTAAAGACATGGAATACATTAAGGACATCTACATGTTATCACGGCAGGATATTGCAAACTCTTCCTCTTACAGCAATGATAAAAGGTGGGTTTTCTACAATGACTAAATACTGCCGGTGAAAAACGATTTGAAGCAATCGCAGTACTATCCAGAGGCATTTTCATTTCTTACAACCTGAGGGAGCTTAACATGGGATTTGCTGAGAAATGCTAAATGAGACTTATTTTTTTCTACACTCACTCATTATGCCAGCCATAATGCTATCAGCTGTCTCCAGGGCGTCACTGAGGCCCTCAGGGTTTTCTGCATAGATGCCATAGTTGTATTTCTTTCCATGAGTCACATTCCTGTCTCTGAAGGAGGTCCTGTCAGCTGAGACATCCCCAAGTTTCGTCCACAGACACTGTCCTGCCTGCTGCCGTTCTATAATGTAGTTGGTGACAGCGGAGCCGCCGTCGTCTTTGGGAGGGTTCCATTTAATCTCAATTAGAGATGAGGTGGTTTCAACAGTCTCCACTGGGCCCTCCGGTGGACCTGGCCGATCTGTTTCAAAAACATAGTGTTAGTTTTCAAATGTAGTGATATATAAGTGCTGCTTAGTAAAGTGAAAGTTGTGTTTATGTCTGAACCTGGCTGTGAATCTAGGGCTAAACAAATACTGGAAATGTCATGGTTTTATTTCTCACTTTTCTTGTTATATTACTCTTTTTATTTTTCATACCAAGCACAATAAGCTGAGATGTGGCCTCCACAGCCCCAAATGGGTTTTTGAGTTGGATCTTTATTTCCCCTGCGTCTGTCCTCAGGCAGTCTCTGAGCAGCAGCCGGCTGTGATTGGGCTCCCTCACGATCTTGACTCCTCCTCCGTCTTTGATCTCAGTGCCATCCTTGAACCAACTGACCACCAAAGACTCCTGAGGAGGAAAGGGCATCTTGAAAGCAGCGTTCTGCCCCACCCTTATGATCACAGGTTTGGAGAACTTGTGAAGGTCGTCTGGGTCAAATTCAGGTACGTCTATGAAACACAAAGTGTAATTCAGTTTAATGCACAGAAACTGTTGTGGTATTTAATATATCTACAACAGAGGGGGGATTAAACTATACCTCCAACAGTGAGCTTTCCTTGTGCACTCTGGTCCCCTGATACAAAACGATAAAGTCCAGAGTCGTCATCTTTGCAGCTTTGAATTGTCAGCTTGTGAGATGTTCCATCTTTGGTTATGGTGAGCCCAGCGCCTGAGTTTAACTAGCAAATCAAATGTGAAAGGGAGAACGTTATAACGTTATTTGTTACATTAACACATTTGCAAAAAGAAAAAGAAAAAAACATCCCATCTAAAAACACAATACTATTTGTTACTTTGTACTTCCTAGTTTGTCAGTTCTAATGCAGACAAAGCTCTCCAAATATACTCTATTTTTCAAATTTTCAAATTTTCAAATTGTAAAATGTACATATTGTAAGTATGTAGTAAGTATGTTAATTCATGGGCCTTACCTCCTCTCCATCTTTGAACCAGGTGCTGTCACAGTCCATGTTCATCTTCACAATTAAATCAGCCGGATTTCCACGAAGAACATAAATATCAGAGAGTCCGCAGGTAATTCCAGGCTCTGGGCAACATAAAACAAAATTACTCTCCACTTTTATGTGCAGCAGCTTTCAGTTTAGGACTATATGTATACTGAATAAAAGTCCACCAGAATAAATCAATTACCTACACATATGCTACTAATCTCTACTCAATATCAATGATTTCCTGTAAATAATGTCAAATTTGTGCTTTATATAAAGAAAATGACTGTTACTGTATACTTGGAAACGTTTGTGAATTCTACCACTGTATGTGAGGAGTTAAGAGTATAATCATAACTTAATCTACAACTACAAACTTTTTTTTTTTGATAAATGTGGTGCACATTCGAATAACTCATTTAGTGCATGGTTCAAATATTAGATAAATGTAATCTGGTTAGAAAGTTTATAATATACACAAGTTACAAAGCAAGGCAGTGACAACAAAAGCAAACACAAAGATTAGCAGCAAACATAAAACTCTGCACACTTTAACAGAAACTCAGAAGACTTTCTGTCTTTGTATCAGTATTATATTAAAAATGGTGTTTCCACATGCTAGTCATTATTTCACACCTTGTCAGTTATGGATCGGCATTTTATTTAAGAGAAACTATGGTCAATTTACAGAACTAAGATGTTATAGATTATATAATAATTTGATTAGATATTAATTCATTAATTTGAAAACTATTGTTACTAATGCAAACCAAAAGTTATTTTATTAGTCTTTTAAAATCTGTGTTACTATTGTATTTCAGTGTTCAATATCTAGCATACCACCTCCTGCATCTGCAAGTGGTGGATCAAGCCTTTCACCGCCAACGGCTTCTTCCGCTGAGTGGCCTGACAGCAATAACAACAGTGAGTCATTTAAACTTGATTTAGTAAATCACTCCTTGAATTTGATATGCTCCACTGTGTCTCTCTTACCACTTCCCAAGTCTCCAGCTGGTTCTGTTGATGTTTTGACTGAATGACCTATCAGCGATCACAGACGGTATGAAAACATTTCAGATTTTTACCTGTTTAATCTGTGTTCATGGATTTGATGACGTGAATCTTTTTCTGATAAAGGGTCATAGTCTTTGGAATGTTTTAGTGCTTTCTCTACAAATCACATGTATACATATACAACTACAAACCTTTTTTTTCTTAAATAAACATGGTGCACATTCCAATAATTCATTTAGTGCATGGTTGAAATATTAGATAAGTGTGATCTGGTTAGAAAGTTTATAATAAACACAAGTTACAAAGCAAGGCAGTGACTTTGAAAGCAAACACAAAGACGAGCAGCAAAAATAAAACTTTGCAAACTTTGTTCACAGAAACTCAGAAGACTTTCTAAGAAGACGTGAGCAAGTTTGAACAGTGTGAGTCTTTGTATCAGTATTATATTAAAAATGGTGTTTCCACATGCTAGTCATTATTTCACACCTTGTAATTTATGGATCAGCATTTTATTTAAGAGAAACTATGGTCAATTTACAGAACTAAGATGTTATAGATTATATAATAATTTGATTAGATATTGATTAATTAATTTGAAAACTATTGTTACTAATGCAAACACAAACTTATTTTATTAGTGTATAATATATATATATATATATATATATATATAATAATATTAGTATTTTAATATCTGTGTTACTATTGCACTTTCAGTGTTCAATATCTGGCATACCACCTCCTGCATCTGCAAGTGGTGGATCACCGCCAACGGCTTCTTCCGCTGAGTGGCCTGACAGCAATAACAACAGTGAGTCATTTAAACGTGATTTAGTAAATCACTCCTTTAATTTGATATGCTCCACTGTGTCTCTCTTACCACTTCCCGAGTCTCCAGCTGGTTCTGTTGATGTTTTGACTGAATGACCTATCAGCGATCACAGACAGTATGAGAACATGTTTACCTGTTAATCTGTTCATGGATTTGATGACATGTGAAACTTGTTCTGATAAAGGGTCATAGGACATTTGGAATGTCTTAGTGCTTTCTCTACAAATCATGTACACTTAAGATTTCTCCGTTTTCCAAAGCATGCCTTTGTGTTGTAGCTTTTTGAATGTGTTTTTTTCCTACTTACAGAAGTAGGAAAGTAGGTTTTCTCCATTGTAAATTTGCATTTGAAAGTCGTATTTTAGTGAAAACTTAATGAAGTTCTCAATACTCTCCTGGGTGTTTTTAGCTGCCAACTGCTAACGTTACATCCTTTACTGTCTTTGCTCATTGTTTTAAATGATGTGTGTGATTTGTTGGCTAGTTATCTGGAGGGTGGGGTACGGTGGCACCTCCATATTACCATATTCATACATCTCAAATGCTCAGTGGGAGAAGGGGTAGATGTGCCAATCCATTTTCATTTTTTGTTGAAAAAGCATACTGCACAAACAATTCTTACAATTTTAAATGTCTTAATGTGTGGCAGAGAGTTTACTTTTGAAAGGTAATCAATGTAAAGATCATGTCTGTATTAACCGTTCCAACCAGTCTGCACATACAAAAACACTAAAGCAGTAATATCATTAACATCAGACCAGAAATAATACTGAGATGGATCAGCAAACACAGGCGTGTTTCAAATCTCTGCAAGATGATTTCCATATTTCTAAATTGGGCACTGGTATGCTGCATAAAGCAGAAATCAGTTATGTTGTAAATAACGAGTTGACACATCTCTATAAGTAAATATGATGTAAGCTTTAGAGAGTAAGTTGTGGACCGGTGTAACGAGTCTGCATTTATTATTTTCCATATTGCAGTATTCAATAACTTTTGATCATATTTTAGTACAAGATATCAAGACCTAAAACACAAAACTGACATTTAAACAGTCAGCAGGGTGCAGACCACAGTACACGGCTGTGTAGAAGCATGGCAAGAATATTGATTGTACCAGTAAATCTAAATGAGCTGAATACTATTAAGCAAAACCTGACCTTAAAGAGGCAGACAATCACATAATGAGCTGACAACACAACATAAAATAATGCCAAAACATTACAGTGACCTCAGCAGCGGTACAAACATGTTTGATGCAGATGTTTTTATCAAAGAAAAGTATATCAGGATAAAGAAACATATTATTGTACCCATTATATTTTACATAGCTGTCATATTCACTTTAGAATACATGCAGAGGAGAAGTTTCTTACCAGTGCTTACTACCTCCACAACGGGTGGGTCCGCTGCTGGTTCGTTTACGATTCCTATCAACCATTAAAACTAGTTAGTTGTTGCCATATCAACAAATTATCACAGCAAGTATTATATGCAAATGGATACTAAGACTTGTTCTCATTATTGTAATTATTGACTTGCCCCCAAACCATTGCAGTTTCTGAAATTATTTGGACATAATCCATAATCCAACCATATACTGTTGCTGCCTATGGTACCATTTTTACATCAAGTTAAGATGTTGCAGTTAATGAAAATGAAAAGTAATAAACAACCACATAGATAATATTCATGTCAAGAATTACAGTTTTGATTAACACATTAGTATTAGCCTTTACAAATTTCCAATATGGCTTCTTTGTTTGTGAATTCAACACGTGTTTTGCGTTCCAGTTCCATACTATTTAGTATACCAGAAAAAAGATTTAGTATGTCACAGTACATAGTATGTCAAATGCAGTACACAAAAGATACCAGGACATTCTACTACATCTGGTTACATTTTGCAGGATGCAAGCCAGCATGCTTTTCTGGCTATTCTAGCCCACAATCCTTTGTGCAGCATATATGAGCAAGAGGGTCAAATTTCAAGGCACAATGTAGTATGATGAAGTAGTATGTCCCATTTGAATGCATACTGCATGCAACAGTACTTTGAAGAAAAAGTATTTCATTTGGAACGCAGCCCCTGTGTCATAAACCTTGTGGTGGGCATGCTTACCTGGCTCGGGTTCTTTTGGCGCCTGAGGTTCGGCCTGGGTGGGTGCAGGAGGGGATTCAGGTGGAGGTGCAGCTTCCGCAGCTTTAATCTGTTCTTTCCTTTCCTCTCTCTGCTTCTCTAATTTTACTTGCTGCTCTTGGGCAACCTTCTCCAGATCCACTCCAGATCCTCCTGCTCTTGTTGTTTTTCTTGCTGATTTTTTGCCCTTTTGTGCATCTTTATCAGCTGAATTTGAAAAAAAAAAAAGTAATTTGCTGTGAGTGTGCACCTAAAATGCCACATCATGACATGAAAGCAATAATTGGTAAGATGAATCAGGCATCTTGTTCTTTCTCATTATTATTCCATTACAAACCATTATCATTAACCATTATTGAATATTATCAGTTAGTGTTTTGATGGAGTGTAATATCTTACCTTCAACGACAAGCCACGCATTGCAAGATTTTATTCCTGCGCAGACAGAATAAATTCCTTTGTCTACTATCATGCAGTCTTTGACCACCAGCTTGTGAATGAGCTTGTCGTCTGAAACCTGGATATCATATTTATCGCCTTGTTCCAGTGGCAAATTCTTGCCAAACCACAAAATCTTGGAGAAGGGATTTGACAGGACGCACTCAAACACAGCATCTTCTCTCTCTATTGCTTTCACTTCCTGAATTTTTACCAAGAACTCCACCATGGGGACTGAAAAATAACAAGCAATTAATTTTAGATTAAAATTGTTTGTTACATCCACATAAATGATAATTATTTAAAGCAATTGATGTTATTTATTTTAATTAGGACTATTTTGTCATACATCAAAAACATTGTCTTCCTCTGCTTTAATTAGGGATACTAATTTGTTGTGCGTGCAAGTGTAAAACTTACTTTTAAATTCGGTGGAAAACATATTCACATCCCCTACATCCAACTGGTACAGTCCAGCATCATCTGGCATAAGGTCCCTCAAACTGAAAATATACTTTTTCCCCACTTGTTTAAGGCTGTGCTTCATCTTATCTCCCAACTCCTTTGTATATGGAACCATTACACCATCCTGTGGGGGGAATATACAATGTAATTTCATTTTGGGATGCTTCAAATTGTGCCTGCAAAACAAAGCTGCAATAAAATAGAACAACACTCATTTGAATTGAAATGGAAAGCATCATAGCAGGACTCCATCAAAACATTTTCAAACTTATAGCCAACAGCTCTAGTATATCCATCCATCCATCCATCTTCTACCGCTTTATCCTCTTTAGAGGGTCGCGGGGG
>JAOVVB010062257.1:0-14291 GCA_028570985.1 Heterobranchus longifilis | reverse complement strand
CAATTTCACACTTAAAAAAAGTTAAAAACTCTGATTAAAATTAAATTTAGAAATCCTTCAGATCGTCATCGCTGATGCTAACATTAAAAAAAGTGTGGCTTAAAACTAGGGCTGTGCTCAAAAAATCGATACGGCAATATATCGTGATACACGTACAGAATATTAAATTACCTTTTAAGATTTCTGTGGGCCTGAATTTGTGTTGTGTGATCGCTGTTATACAGAATAATAAAGAACAATGATTGTAGTAAATTCTGTGTAGAGCATGGTCATGATTCAAAATCAACGTGTAGGCCTATTGCCATATGTATCGTGTCGTGACCTCTGTGTCGTGATACCTATTGTATCGTGAGGTTGTAGGCAATACCCAGCCTTACTTAAAACTAGATGAAAAGTAAATTTATGTTAACTTTGGGCAGACAACCACAATTCTGACGGCATTAACAGGCGACCAAATGTAACAGACCGTTAACTTGAATAAAATTAGGCTACAGATTTCGCTAAGTTTGAAAATTATTGGAAACTATTGTGGCTCCTAAATTAAATGATAAACAGCTGCCCACAGATGCCATAAGGACATGATCAACGTCTTTGGTTTAGTTTACTCACGGTTTGATGATGGCGTTGATCCACGATGTTTCGGGTCTGATGGAACGGTTTAATTGTGAGTTGCCGGATTAAGCTATAAACTGTTTGCTGACTGTTGCGTTATAAAATAAACCAAAAATCCCAAACAAACCTTCCCCAGAATAAAATAAATAAATAGGGGAATAAACAAATTCATCTAACAAAACTAAGTTTAAACCAAACAAAACAGCCAAAAAGGCTGCTGGGTCCGCTGGTGTCTTTCCATAATCCACTAATTTCAGCGCACCTGCCTTCAATAAGGAGGTTTCTGACAGCAGGTCAGGTGACACCGTGCACTTGGTTTAGCACCAAAAACTACCACTAGGTGCTGCCAAACTATTGACATTAAAGTAATCGATAAAGGTAATGGCTCTAACAGAAACATTTGGGATAATGTAAGTACCCAACTCAAGAAAATATAGGCTACAACATAGGTCTGGTCATTTTTAGACATTTTAATGAGAAAAAGTTAGGCTATTTTACTGTTAACCACCATCCTTTAATCAAAATTATGTTTGTTTTTTAGAAATTATTGAAGGGGTTGTCATTAAGCGACTATTTGAAACAATGGACTTTTACTTGATCCAAAGTAGGGCTGCATTGATTTTATTGATTCATCATCTGGTCGAAGTAAAAAGAAAAATATTGATGAGAGTTTTCCTTGGACAAATTTTGACTTAAGTTCAAAACCCAAAGATATTCTGTTTTCTAGGGATAGCAGCCGATTAATGACATTTTGAGATAATCTGCATCAGCCGATTATCTCAGATCACAAAGCAGATTAAAGTATTTTTTCACAAAACTTTACAATTTTTTTTCTGGAAACATTACGACTTTTTTCTTGGAACATTACTACTTTTTTCTGTAAACATTTTTCACTTTTCTGGAAACATTATGACTGATGCAGATCTATTAGTCCAACAATTTAAAATTGTTGTAGGCTATTTTATCAGATGCAAAAAAACAACATCCCAAAAAACAAAATCGGCACTATAAATCGGCCATCGGCCTCCCTGCTCTCTAAATATCGGTATCGGCATCGGCCGTTGAAAAACCCATATCGGTCGACCACTACTGTTTACTATCATTAAAAACTAAGAAAACCAGCGCACACACATTTGATATATAATTTTTACTGAAACATATGACCTAAACAATGATCTAAAATGTTGCAGATTAATTCTCTGTGGATCAACTAACTAATCTGTTAATTGACTTGTTCTTTCAGCTCTTAACCAAAGTACAACACAACCCTCCATACAAGAAGAGTCTACCCTGAGTACGGCAGAGGCCCTGGGCCCCTCTGAAACCAGTGCAGACACAGACAACAATGATGGGAACGACTGCTCGCGTCAGACAAACTCCAAGATGTCCAAGATAAAAGAGGAGGAGCAGGAAATTGAGATTGCCGGTCAAACATGGGAGGTTGTGAAAAGCGAGCCGGAGACACAAGTGTCTTATGAACTGCAGCCAGTTTCGTCAGACGGCTCTGCCAGTCAGAGTGAGAACAACGGCAGTGAAGGCGAGTGGGTGCAGAGCAAAGGAGCGCGGAGAAAGTTGAGGAGACGGAAAGTGAAGAAAGCAGAAGCCGGTCCAGCGCCGTTGCCTGATGGAGATTCTTCTGCTAAAACAAAAAAGGAGCACAGAGCTTGTCCTGTATGTGGAAAGGGTTTCCAGTACATCTTTCCCTTCATCAAGCACTTAAAAACACATAAGAGGACAAGTAAAGCTACAAAGACGCTTCTAAGACATTTGCAAAATGCTCACAAAAAACGCCTTTTTTGCGATGTTTGTGGCAAGAAGTTTACCAACCCCGGTTGTCTACAAATACATTCAAAAATTCACGCAGGGGTCAAAGCCTTTAAATGTCAAGACTGTGGGAAAAGCTTTGTCCAAAAACAGCAACTGGTTGTGCACGCGAGGATCCACTCGGGGGAGAGACCGTATCACTGTGATATCTGTGGAAAATCATTCATTCAGAGGCAGAACCTTACGGTTCACAGCAGGATCCATACAGGAGAAAGACCGTATCATTGCGGAACATGTGGGAAACAATTTTACAGCTGCGGTAATCTCAAAAAGCACACGGAGCGCTTTTCAGGACAAACCCCTTCCTCGTGCGACATTTGCGGTAAAACGTTTTGCCACAGGGGACATTTGATACGACACCAGAAGGCACACACAGCAGGGAGCGCTGAGTAACTGCTGCATGTGTGGAAAAACCCATATGGATAAATTTAGTCTTAAATCGATCATACTAACTCTAAAGCAAGAGAGGCCGCCTTCTGCGTTTATGCCTCCAGTAGATGGACCGGACAGAGGCCTCCACACATATACATTATAACTTGTATACATTTGTATATTCTGTACTTATTCTCTCTGCACTTGCATTTGTTTTGTTATTATTATACGTCATTTTTATGGAAAACACACATTGGGCATCATGCAGGAAGCAATATACGAACAAATTCCCTCTTATTTTTGTTTGTATCCATTATTTGTTCTTAGTTTGTTAGTATTTCTGGGATTCACCAAATGTTTTCTTATTTTTGCTCGTCTCTTAGATAACAGAAAATTTCACGAGTGTGCGAGAGCACTCTTACCAAGATGAGAAAAAAAACATCTTGTTTTCACAGTCCACAAATTGTTTTTCCAATGCAACATAAAAGCATGAATACAGCCTTTTTTGTGGCGTCTCTCCAATTCTTGGGCATGTGCCAGAGTATTTGCACACAGCAAAGTACCAGGGGCATGTTTAATGCTACTGGCTGAACGACATGTTTCCTCGAAACGCTGCGCAACACGCTTTGAGGTACATTTTCTCTCGTTTGGTGTGTGTGTGTTGCTCAATCAGCAGCGACGTGTATACAAACCCAGCCATATTAATACTCTCCATTACATGAAAATTACTTTCATCTCCCAGTCAAATGAGGGGATTCGATTTTATTCAACGTATTAAATATTTACTTTAGTAATCACAATGACCTTCTCAGCTGCCATAGCTGCAAGTCTGTAGCATGATTCAATCAGTTTGCTTCTGTGATTACTGCTTATGCCTGAGATATGATAAATGTTTGCAGCGTTTTCAACCTAAAAGCCTACAGAGATCTAACTAAACATCGAAACTGATTTCATATTTTACACTTTATCAACAACTACAAGCACACTGTGTCCTAAAAATGGGGCAGTAAAAAGCCTTTTTGCAATCTGTGGATGCTTATCCATTAGTTCCTGCTCTTTTGCTGCAAAAAGCAACATTTCTTCTTCTGCAGGTTGGCCATTAGATGTCAGCAGACACACCAAAGTTACTCTTCAGTAGATAGTATATTGGGTTATTGCAACACTATATTTTCCTCTAAGGAACCCATAACACAATTATTAGCAAGTAGCAGTCAGCATCACCAATCTGTCTTTTAGCATGAATTCTTGCTTGTAGAATATAATATTTTTATGTGCAGGGAATCCAAATTTATAAACCTGTCCATAAAAATGTGTGCAGCCAGCTGCCAGCAGTTAAATGTCAGGTCATACAAGATAAGGTTATCACCTCCCTGACGGTGTCTGGGTTTCTCCTCTGCAGCTCTGCTGGTCCGGGTGACATGAGCAGCAAGGAGACTAACAATAATCCACCCACATCCTAAAAACCTTATACTCTACTCTCTCTGCATTTATTCTTTTCAATCCAAATTTAATGATTGAGATCTTAGATATTCCTCATATTTAAACTTATTTAAATTAAGCCCCAATAGTGAGATACATAATGAAGATGCATTAAAGGTCTGCCCCATATATATATATATTTATTATTATAAAGGAGGTCTCGATGCTATATAAATACTGTGAAAGTATCAAAATGCTCAATCCACAGAGAAATGTACACAGCCCGTATTCAGAAACTGTGCCTTTAAACGAGCCGCCAGGACTTCCCTAAAGTTGTGATGTCACAACTATACTATTGCTGTGTTCATGTGGTATCGGAAAAATGAAATTCTGACTGGGAAAATTCACGTGAATGCCCCCTCAAGTTGGAAAAAATACTCTGAAAGTTGAGGAAAATTTTGCTACACGAATTGCCGTCATATGACGCAGTAACATGGCGGACACAAGTAAACTAGCCATAAAGCCATAAAAAAGTTAATGGTAAGGCACTTATTATTTTTATATAATTTCTTTGCTCACATGTAATGTTTACGTGAGGCCTAATAGTTTGAATACACACAAGAAAGGCAGCCCAATACTTTACAAGGGAAATAGTCATATAATTAACATAAAACAGGGATAGAATCCCATAATTCATGTAAAAATATGATGGACAATAATGTGGCGTCCATGTTTTTTTTCCACATACTGACTTCAAGCCGATTCGAGCTCACGAACACACCGGAGTCAGAGGAACGACTCCCCAACTCAAACTGGGACCATCCGAGGAGCACGTGAATGCAGCATAAATATAGAAAGTGCCGTTACAGTCATTCCCCGGCTGCAATGACGGTGCAGAGACACCGAGAGTGCAGATGCAGAACACCCGGAAACACTGACCAATCAGAGCGGACTGGGCTTTTTTTGGAGGGTGGCTTAAAGAGACAGGTGCTAAAACGAAGCTTTTCAGACAGAGGGTGAATACAGACAGACAGACAGTTGGCTTATTATATAATAAACAGGCTATATAGGCTACACATTCCTTATTCACACATAAGCAGATCTCTGGATCCCTTATAGGCTAATCAATGACAAGGAGTCTGTCTTCTAAATAAAAGGCTTTTAGCAGCAACTTTGAGCATGCATTGAGCAGGCCGTGCAGTTACATAAGTCTGCTAGCCTCCAGGACTGCGGTGTCAGAGGGGGGAGAGTTGAGTCTATGTTTTGACGTTGAGCGCGCGCAGCAGCAGAGAGGAGGAGTCGCTCCGTCAACTGTTGGCCTCTCGAGTCTAATCTGGATTATAGAGTTTCGTCCGGTCTGCAGCCAGGACTCCCAATAATCACATTATTCAGTATTGGGTTGACGCCTCCTGAAGCTGCAGGCAGAAGACGCGATGTCAAACGGTGGCGACCGTTGCTGTTGACAGTTCTCTGTTTATTTGGCTGCAAACCCTTTTAAGGAGTTGGGACGATTTTGCAACGAAGATTAGCTACAATTTCAGTGAAGTTGAGTGAATATTATACTTGCCTGCGGTCGGTGGATGGTGCGCATCCCCGCGTGCAGCACAGCGCGCTCTGCAGCATCCACACGGAGCACTGCAGCCTGACTGCACTTAAAGAAAGCACATTTCTGCACAAACATCTGCCACTGATATCACGGGAGCAGCTGGGCAGACATGCCAGATTCAGGTAAGTGATCTGGATTTACTGATAGCAGCAAACGCCTGTTTTTTTTGTGTGTAATCAGTGCAGCATAATAGCTGCCTTTATTCTGAAATATAAGGCTTGCGAAATTTTCTACAGGTGAGGACAGACAGCACAGACGGATTTGGCCTCTCTTGAAATTGCACAAAGTTTAAAAGGGACACAAAGGACTCTTTTGAATGCCTGAGTGATAGTTTGGCTTATATTGTCCATTACCAGTCAGCCTCTTTTTAGCCCTGGAGATATTGTCTTAATGATTTGCTTAATGAGATGAAGTGCAGCTTTACTAACACTGACCATGTGATACCCAGACAAACACAAAGTGCTGTGCCAAATGTGTCATCAGGGTCAAATGGTAGTTTGAGGACAGGATTAAGCCTTTGAAATAAACCTCCTGCCTCTCTGTCTGATGCCAGGGTGCATAGACAGTCACATTTAGTCATAGAGAACTCCAGCTGGGGTTTCATGAAGTTTCTCTCAGAGAGAAAACAAATATTCTGTCTACTTTTGTATCACTTTGTCCATACAGAAAGGCCAAGAGGAGGACAGAGTGGGAAAGATGTGGATTTTTTTTTTTTGGCAGGATTCAATCCTATGCAGACGTCAGGGATAAAAGTGGGATTTTCTGCTGGTCACATCATTTCTTCTTCTCCCTTTTAATCCATTTTAAGTGATCCACTACTGTCTACTCATTGATAGACTATACTATATCAGCAGCAGCACACACACAGGGTTTGATATCACTGCCATTTTGATTACCACCTAAAAAGAAAGTAGTTAGTATATTAGAGGACAGATGTGGCTTTCTCATGTGGATTAATATTTTTTCTCTTTATTACGCCTCTAATACTAATACCTCCAGTTATTAAAAATGCCTGGTATCTTGTCCACGCTTGCTCTCAAAAAAGTTAGACTCCATTGAACTTCGTTAACTTTTTCCTCCACACTGCATGGCCCAGAGTCACTTGGAGCTTCTCTGTTGAAACGTTGAGTCGATTAATTGATTTGTTGATTGATAGAAAATTATTCTGCAACTATTTTTGGTGAGCCATTAATCGTTTCGGTCAGTTTTTAAGGAAATATGTGAAATATTCTTTGATTCCTGCTTTTCAAATGAGAGAATTTGCTGCTTTCTTTGTTTTATATTATTGGAAACTGAATATCTATAAAGACGTCACCTTTAGCCCAGAGAAATTGACAGGCATTATCTCAAAATTATTTTGTACATTTCATTGACGATTAATCAATTGATATAGAGAAAATAACCAGCAAACTAAGAAGTAATGAAAATAATCGTTAGTTGCAGCTTTAATGTGACCTTTCTTGCAGAAAATGTCATTATTAAGTATTTCAATTGATCAGTGCAGCTGTTTTCTCTTTAAGTTTCTTATCCACTTCAATTAGGAGTTCCCAAACTTTTTCAGCTCATGACCCAAAAGAAAAATTTGGTGTCTCTCCAGGACCCAGACTTACAAAAATACATCATGAGTTGCCATGATATCTACATTTATAAAAACACAAATTTAAAATGTATATGAAATGTATTTATTTCATTCTAAAAGTACATCACAGCAATAATTCAATTTGCTGAGTGTTTGAGAGTTTGGACACTGGAATCTTCTGTTTTGACTCGCTTCATTCACGTTGCTTGCTGCGGAAGTTCAGATTTTTGAACTAATGCGAATGAGTGACATTCGCTTCATCACGTTGCATCATCGCGCTGCGTCATTCACGTCATTCGCGTCATTCGCGTCATTGGCATCGCCCGACTGGAACTCGTGTCTAATCGCGTCTTTACATTGACTTTATATGTAATTATTTGCACAAATGAATTTATTTACTCCTGGTGTGTACATGACATTATGCATTTTACTTGATCGGCGGCCCAATAAAAACAGGTCCGTGACCCATTTTGGGTCCTGACCCTAACTTTGGGAAACACTGATTTAGGGACATCATAGGGTTTTTATGTGTCTTTCAGTCATTGATATTTAACTACATTTAAGAAATTCCTTTTCCTTCCTTTACTAATTATGAAATAGCAAAATCTGCAACACTTTCCACTCTCAGTGGACAAACTGGAGGTCCAGGCTTCAGTCCTCTGATGTTTTTTCCTCCTTCCTGCAGAAGTTCATCCACGGTCCTGACTGGAAAGCTGCCCGGTCCCCGCTGACTCCGTATTCCACAGAGCAGCAAAGGTTTTCCTCTCCCTGTCAGCACCGACTGATCCAAATTGACTCAGAAGTAGAAATTGATTAGGGTAATGCAGGGCTGTCTGGAGCAGCTTAAGCACCGGCGGAGCAGCACTTTTGGTTAATTAGATTTGACAAACAGTGCAGCAGGTTGGTGCTAAAAATTAACATATCTCCTTATAAACAGTGTGCAGAGAAGTGAAGAGATAAGAGGGAGCCCATGAGAAAGTTCAATTATATATAGGCGAGTAACATGGTAACAAATTAATCTGCAGCCTTCAAAATTGGTTTCATCAAGGTCAGGGCTAATTTTATAGGACAATAGCCAATCATTGCTCAAGTGTCTTGCTACTGTTGCATTTTCGGCTGCTTCTTTTATCTAAAAATGCAGCCTCTAAATGGCAGGAATCAGTGGCGTAAGGTAGTTGCGACGGGCCCCAGTGCGTGCTATTTTGACGGGCCCATGAAGCACACACACACCATTACAGTGTGTTCAGACCAAATGCGAATAAATGAATCTACTCATTTAATTCGCGTAAGTTTGGACGCTGGAATCTTCTGTTTTCATCGCTTCATTCACGTGAGTAGTCCCGACGCTCGCCGCAGAAGTTCAGATATTTCAACTCGCGCAATGAGCAAATTCACGCCGCCCAATTCACATCAATCGCGCCGTCCGACTGGAACTTGCGTCTAACCGCGTCTTTACATTGACTTTATATGTAATTCATTCGCACAAATGAATTTATTTGCTCCCGGTGTGTACAAGACATAAGGCGTATATATATTTTACCAACAATATATTGGATTTAACAGCCAAATGTGTACTTAGGCTAACATGCAGAGGTCAAAGAGAAAGCTATCAGAACCATGGATATAACTAAGAAAACGTTGTAATCTAATGTTCAGAGAACGTTTTAAGGATGTTTATCATTTAAAACAATGATATACTACATAAATATTAAATAATAAATAATAAAGCTAATAAATATTAGCTTCTTTGGGGCTGATGGAACCTCAATTAACTTTGACATTCAACAAAAGTAGGATTTTTTTTTTTTTGCTTTAAAAGTAAAGTTAAGTATTTCCTCTGCTGGTTGTCTAATACGCTTCCTGATATTTGTCAGTTTTCTTATGCTGCAGAACGAAAAATTATACCGAGTGTTCACGGTTGTAGCATGGTGAATGTGAGGTGGCCTTGAAGTAAATCTGGTCTATTTAGAAAAAGAAAAGCCACTGCAGGGGCGTCACACCCTGAGGAATACCCAGTGGGTCGAAACCAGTCTGCATTTTTCTGTATGAAACGTTTGTTTTTTAACTTGCCCTAACAAATAAAGGCATTTTAATCATACGTCCTTGGTTCGGTGCTGGAGTGCCCGAGGCTTTCCTTTTTTCTATATTTCATATGCTGCACTTCTCTCCGAGCACAGACCCTTTGTATTGCTCATGTAAAGCCATCGTGTGGCATTGCATTATGGGTGCATGTGGCTGACAGCTTGCACAAGTAAATGACAATGTATCTGAAATTGAAAGACACGCTGATTGCCCATTCATGTGATTGAATTCATGTCCCAAGTGTCTTAATTTCCTGTCGTAAAAGCCTCTTTAATATGAAGGATTACAGTTAATCTCTCTGTCTGGATCGTAGGGTGGCTTTGCAGCCTGGCCGGCCTCCCATGAAACTGTACATGTCAGTGATTGTCTCATGGAAACAAGCTGTGAAGGGCTTGTTATACATCCTGAGCCCTGATTTCCTGAGGGAGTGTCTAATTGTTGTGCTTTCGATGGACATAATGGACAGCGGTGAGGGTGTGGTTGAAGAAAAAGAAGCTTGTTTTCCCAGTTATGTTCATGATGACATGGAGAAGCTTAAGTCTGCTAATTGTAAGTGAGTTCTTATAGTCTGAGTCATGTACATGCATATATTTATCTGGAGTGGTTGTTTGTCTGCATGAGATGCGTTTACTTTCATCATCCACACAAGCAGATGCTGTCACAGAGGAAGTCGTTTTCTCCTGCGTTTGATTTAGAGCCTGACCGATTTATCAATATTGGCCTATCACAGACATATTGGTATCTATTGATATTGGAGTATATCTTTTCCGATATGCGCCAATATGAAAACCTTATTTTCCAAAACCTATAATGCAGAAAACGATGCTTCGGGTAATTTAGAAATGGTTTCATATAGCTATTTATTTTATTTTTTATTTATTCTTTATTTAAATGGTCAGCAATTGACTAATGTTTATTTAGCTATTTTAAAAAATATATTTTTTAAATGTATTCTTTATTTAAATGGTCAGCAATTGACTGATGTTTATTTAGCTATGTTTTTTATTTTTTATTTATTTAAATGGTCAGCAATTGACTGATGTTTATTTAGCTATGTTTTTTTATTTTTTATTTTTTATTTATTTAAATGGTCAGCAATCGACTGATGTTTATTTAGCCATTTATTTTATTTTTTATTTATTCTTTATTTCTTCAGTGTTCATTTCTAGAATTGGTTGGCAGTTTAATACATTGTATGTATAATGTATAATAATGTTAAATATTCATCAATAAAAAAGTTATTTGTTTCAGAAAGCAGCCTTCTGAGCACCTTTGCATCGTCATATCGGTGCACAATCCACATACGGTTCAAGAAGTCAATATATCGGCCGCCATATCGGTAATCTCTAAATTTTTCCCCCTAATCGGTCTCACAAATCTCATATCGGTCGGTCTATAATTCTACTTAAATCAAATCTCAGTTAGCCACGAGTTCAGAGAAGTGATCTTGTTATTGAAGAGTTGCTGTTTTGAATCTTTTCAAAAGGTAACACGAGAGAAGAAAACAACATCAAATAATTCAAATGACACGAAAAGAAGAAGTCCAGAATTGTTCTGAGCATCTTTCAGTGCTCCTTGGAAAAGACAATGTGTCAATTAAGCACAAACAAGGCTAATATATTGGATCACTGCATCTAATTTGGGATTAGCTCTGACTGTGGGATTAGCGTCTCTGTACTAATGACTGTTTATGGATGATTCCAGAAACAAAACCCTCATCCACCCCTACCCTATCTCAGACTTTATATGAACTGACAGCACACACAGTGAAACACACAAAGCTCCCTGGCTGCATCCCTGCAGAGGAGCAGTAAAAAGGACAAAGGAGAGAGAGCACCGTGGAGATTAGACGGAAAGGTTGAGAGGTGAAAGGGGAGAGAAAATTAGAAAAGCAATGGAGAGGACGGAAATAGGAAGAAGGTCAAAGCAGCAGATGAACAAGTAGGCTTAATGTTAAATGTTCTGCTGTCGTTAAAAGTAATGAGGTTGCTCTGAGTTTGTTGAAGCTGTTCAAATAGCCACATTTACACGTCCTATATACTGACAAAATATCACAAAGCTTATTAGACATAATTAACCAGCAGAGGAAATACTTCACTTTTAAAGGTCCCATATTGTACAACATGAGATTTCCATGTCTTTTTATTATTATTATATATACATACATCCGTCTGCACATCAGTCTGTACGTCTGTCTCGTGAACGAGATATCTCACCTCAACACCTTGAGGGAATTTCTTCAAATTAGGCACAAAAATCCCCTCGGACTCAAGGATGAACTGATGAGATTTTGGTGGTTAAAGGTCAAAGGTCAAGATCACAGTGACCTCTCTTTAAAAGTCTTTACTTATTCCATGTGAGTCTGGAAAGACATGGATGTAAACTGACTGGGTGGTGGAAGCATACAAGGCAGTAACTCCAGGTTCAAGTAGAAAGCCAAGATACATGTATGAACCTGAACATGAGCATAATATGTCCCCTCTAATATACTTTTCTTGTTTCTCACCACATTTCCAGCACCCCACATGATGGACTATAAGCTGCCCGAGGAGGATGTTACAAGTCTACATGCAGTTAAAGACTCCCAGTGCTAGCGCCATGCTCCGTGTCTTTCGGGACTCCGTTTGGTCGACCACGTTCTCACAGTAGCTCCTGGTTGACGGCCGGCATGGAAGAGAGCAAGCTCATCTTCAGCCTGGACGGCCAGGATGAAGGTCCCACCGTGGCCTTTTCCAAAGACAAACCACAGGACAGGAAGAGCCAGCCGGACATCAGCCTGGGGATGGATTTGGACCTGAGCCTAGGTCACCGCTCCCAGCCGCCCTTCCTGCCTCACTCCCCCTCATCCCCGGGCTCTTTAGCCGATCTATCGGGATCATCAGCAGATGTGCTCGTCACTACCAACCTGGTCAAATCCTCCTCCACAGACCTGGAGCCGAGGGAGAGCAGCTCGCTGCGAGGCAAACCTCTGCTCAGTCTGGTCAAGTCCCTGAGCACCGAGATTTCCCGCCGGGTCGAGCCAGAAGTCAACCTCTCCAAGTCAGACTCCAAGCTGCATTTGCATCCGTTCAAACAGCTAACACATCCCAAAATCCCCCTGGCCAGGCCTGGAGCAGGAGAGCTGAATGAGAATGATGACTGGGTATCACCTCCTCCCGTAGGCGGCATGCCTCCCGCTGAACCCCGGAGCAACTCGCTGATCGCAGAGCTGGAGGACACACGGAGGAAGTTCTCCGAGGCCATGCAGGATCCGCTGAGCATGCTGAGTAAGATCATGGGGGACGAAAGCCCCAAGCAGGGGAGGGCTTCTGGTGCTGGAGACTCACCGTCCTCCCAAAGCAGCTGTGGAAGAGACAGCGATGACGCAGACCCTAAGTGCCGGAGGAGAGCTGAAGGTGAGCCCAGAGGTGTGTGTGACACGCCTCTGAGAAGACTCCAAAAGGGCTCCTTGACGAAATCCTCTGTCTCCCTAGAACGCCACGCAAGTGACAGCCATTTAGAAATCCGCACTTATGGAGATATGATTGAGGTGTTGGAGCTCCAGAATGGATCCAGAGGGAGACGTCATAGAACTTACACCCAGTCTCGAGTCACCGTGCCAGGGTCCTCGCTGCCTCTGCACTGGCTCTTCCCTGTGGCTCTTCTAGCTTATGGCTTCTTTGTGTTGCCCCTGCCCACCTACGTGACAGGTCTGTCCGTTGGGGTTGCATGTGGCTTTATGTTGGGCCTGGTGGTAGTGTTCATGTTCGCCCCGCGACGCTCCTCTGCCAGAAGCAACAAGGGCTCCCGTTTGAGTAAATCCAGACCCCAGAACCTGGATCCACTGGATGGAGAGCTCACAGACACAGAAATCCTAGAGGTAATAAAATACAACATCCATGTCTCTTTCTACTTTTATCCAAACTTCACTCCTCTGTTTCCTTCGACATGCAAAAGGCCCCACTATCATTATATAGACACAGACTTTATCGTTGTTTGACCTCATTTTGTTGTTGTTTATTGTCTCTTTGCAGTCATTACGCATCTATTTGTGGTTTTGTGTGTCTTTGTAGTTTTGGATCACTGTGTCAGCAGTGTGTGTGTGTGTGTGTGTGTGTGTGTGTGGTTGTTTTGTCCCTTTTGTAGTGGTTTTGTGTCTCTGTGGTTTACCCCTTTTCATAGATGTGAGTCTCTTTGTAATCGTTTTGCACCTCTTTGTAGTTGTTTTGTGTCTCTTTGTGGTTATTTTGTGTCTCTTTGTCATCATTTTGTGTCTCTTTGTGGTCATTTTGTGTGTATTTTTAGTTGTTTTGTGTCTCTTTGTGGTTGTTGTGTGTCTCTTTGTCATCATTTTGTGTCTCTTTGTGGTCATTTTGTGTCTATTTGTAGTTGTTTTGTGTCTCTTTGTGGTTATTTTGTGTCTCTTTGTGGTTGTGTTGCCCCTTTTCATAGTCTTTGTGAGTCTCCTTTGTCTCTTTGCAGCTGTGTTGGTCTCTTTGTGGTCATGTTGAGTCTGTGTCTCTTTGAGTGACATTTTCTGGGTGAAGGCCAGGGGGGGCCCTGACATTTTGGGCCCCTGCGCCTGTGCCCGGTAGGCCCTTTCAGTAATTTCCATGAGTGCAGCAGAGAGCAAGAAGCCACTTTCTCTTTTCCTGTTACAGATTTGGCTACATGGAAATGAAGCGCTAATGTTTGAGAGATCAAAACAACAAACAGCAGCAGCCGTGCGAGGCATTGGATATCTCTAATGATAGTGCTGTCAGTGGTACTTAATGGATTAGTTTTGAGGTAATCACTGTATAGAAAACTGTCCTCGGG
>JAOVVB010062247.1:0-14291 GCA_028570985.1 Heterobranchus longifilis | reverse complement strand
CTTGGGTTTTGTGAAAGGCGCTATATAAATTGAATTAATTATTATTATTATTATTATTATTATTATTATTATTATTAATAATAATAATAAATCCAGTTGTTTTGATTCTTTGGGGGATCTTTACAGCCTTATCTGCCCACATTTTGATAGTTTTAACACTTAGATGGGGTACACAAGTCTAATGTTTGGACCACTTCACCATTGCTGATTTACAGGAGATTCCCAAATTTGGTTTTAATAAAAATGGGGTGAAACATTATGATTGACATCTGTTATTGACCGATTGGTCGGGTGGGTGTATGGGCGGGACTTTGATTCCACCCGGTCGCTATTGCACAGACTGGTTGCAAAAATAACAACATGGCAGTGCCTGTATCTCCGGGATATTTTGGCTTCACTTTTGTACAGTGGGAGGAAGTTGAGATGCATTGTCCATATACAGTCTATGGTCCAGAAGAATCTATCCATATAAGCCATGCCCATTTGCAGGTAGATCGATTTTCTGCCATTTTGAATTGTTTCCAAATTGTTTTTTTCGCTCCTCTGCCTACAAATTTTGAGCGAGCATTCATCACCAAATTTGGTACAGAACATCTCTGGGCCAAGCTGGAAAAAGTTACATTTTCAGATTTTTGGTGTTCTGTATAGTTTTGCTATAGCTGACTCTAAGTTTCCTCAAATGCTGTGGGCAGGGCTTTTATTACAAAAAAATTATCATATTTGCTGAACGCTTTGTGCTATTATAACCACATGTGTTCTCTGAGTGATCATGACAACTTTGGTGCCATTTGGCCAATAGGTGGCGCTGTAGCAGCATCATCTAACTATAAAGGAGGACATCTGTCTGTGTATGAATGCATGTGTCCATATCTAAAGAACTGTTCATTCAATCGACTTCACACTTGGTAGATGTATTGCTGAGGACCCAAGGGAGTGCAGTGTTGAGGGTGACGTCGATCGGATTAGTGGTTCACTTTTGGGGGACAAGGGCACTGCACTAGTCATGTTAAATCTGTTAACATCCTCTTACTGCTTTGCAGAGAGTCAGCCAGCTCCTCCTGCTTCATTCTCCTCAGGAAGTGCAGTGTGATCTTCAGAAATGATTCTCTGCTGGTCTTCCTCTGCTCTTCATCCTCACCATCCAACACCGCCTCATCCTCGCTCTGACTCTCGAAGCATTCTGGGTTATCTGAACTCAGAACTCTCTGGATCTCCTTCAGCTCGTTTTTCACAAAACTGACAATGTTTTCCTCAAGCAGCTGGAACAGAATAAAATGTAAACTTTGATTAGTAGAACTCAACATCAGTGCAGTATGAAGACTGGATCAGAAGAGTAGTTCAGTATTTAGTTCGCCCTGCCTCCTAGAAATTTCATTTATATTAGGGCTACACAATTATATTTTAAAATTTTATCGAAATTACAATATGGACTCATGCAATATCCAAATCACAGGAGGTGCAATATTTGTTAAAGGCAGAATATGTGTGAAAATATCATTCTGAATGAAGTATTGTGGTGGTGTAGAGATACCCCAGCCTACAAGTCATATTCTACAGACTTAAGAAAACATATTTGTTTGGTACAGATCCTCCCAAATATCCCACCTTGATCATTTTAATATATTTTTCAATACAAATGAGAATTAGGGCTGTTCTCAACTAAATAAACCCTTAGTTGACTAACACTCATGATTTAGTCGACTAATCAATTAGTTGATTTAATGACAGATTCTCCACAAAGAATCATGCAAAAGCACCACTTTAAATCTTGTGTTTACCAGAGATGTGCCCAGAAGTTTCTTGGAAATAAGTCATTCAGCTTGAAAAAAGCAGAAAAAAATGACTAATGGACTAAAGACATTTTAGTTGACTAAGACCACAACGTCCAATTAGTTGACTAATGGACTAAGAGGGAGCAGCCCTAATGAGAATAATGAGGCAAATATCATCATTCCCTCCAATATAACTCATATCACAGTTGCAATACCAGTCAATTTCCTCATATCGTGCAGCCCTAATTTATATACAACATAAGTTTGATTATGTTTTCTAATAACATAACGAGGCAATGCTGTTAATTAACATATAATAAAGTCACAAAAATGTTGACAAACCCCATAGATATCAGCAACAAAGGAGCTGTAGCGCCTCACCCATAAAATGGAAACTGGGCAAAAATGGAAAACTGCTCTGTGCTGCTCTGTGTTGTAGTTCTCACTGGGGAACAAGAGGGTCACTTCGATGTGACTATGAGTCACAGAGAGGTCTCTGACCATTGCTTGTGCTTATGCACAAAACAGCAGCCTGGAGAACAGGGCTGTCAACTGATGAGTTGGATCAGATGGTGACAGAGACTGCTAGACAGACATGGTAAACCCAAATGTGTAATGAGAATAAGGGGAATAATGGGAACGTCTGGCTGAGGCCCATCCACGATGTCTTCAACTCCCATCTCCAGAATAATTTTTCGTGCATCCTGGGGGGGATACTGTCAAGCGGTGGAAGGAGCATTTTGAGGAACTCCTGAACCTGACCAACACATTCAATTCAATTCAGTTTTATGTATAGTATCGTATCATAACAGAAGTTATCTCAGGACACTTTTCATATAGAGCAGGACTAGAACAGGCTTAATGATTTTCAAGTCAATGATATTCAAAGTTCCAACATCACCCAAGAGCAAGCGTTCATCTTCTGTGGAAGAAGCAGAGTTCAAAGACTCAGGGGAAGACATGCCCATATCCCTGGCAGAGGTCACTGAGGTAGTCATAAAGCTCCTTGGCAGTAAGGTTCCAGGTCCAGATGAGATTCGCCCTGAGATGCTGAAGAATCTGGACATTGTTGGGCTGTCTTGGCTGACACACTAGGTCTGGGACAGTACCTGTGGAGTGGAAGACCAGGATGGTGGTTCCGATTTTTATAAAAAGAGGGACTGGAGTGTGTGCTCCAATTATCGGACTGCTCAGCCTCCCCAGGAAAGTTTATTCCAGGGTACTAGAAAGGAGATTCCGACTGACTGTCGAACCTCGGATCCAGGAGGAGTAATGTGGAACAGTGGACCAGCTCTTCACCCTTGCAGGGCTCTTGGAAGGGTCATGGGATTTGTCCATCCAGTCTACATTGTTTTGTGGACTTGGAGAAAACTTATGACTGTGTCCCCTGGGGAGTCCTGTGGGGGGTACTGCAGGAATATGGGGTACCAGGGTTGTTGCAACAAGCCATTCGGTCCTTGTATAACCAAAGTGAGAGCTGTGTCCAAATACTTGGCACAAAGTCAAACACGTTTCCAGTGCATGTTGGCATCTGCCAGGGCTGCCCCTTGTCACTGATCCTGTTTGTGATTTTCATGGACAGGATCTCCTGGCACAGCCGGGGGGAAGAGAGTGTCTGATTTAGGGGCCTCAGAACTGTGTCTCTGCTCTTTGCAGATTATGTGGTTCTGTTGGCTTGATCAAGCCTTTACCTTCAGCACGAGCTAGAGTGGTTCGCAGCTGAGTGCGAAGCGGTCGGGATGAGAGTCAGAACCTCCAAGTTTGAGGACATTTTCTGCTGGAAAATTATGGATTGCTCACTCTAGGTTGGGAGTGAGTTACTACCCCAAGTGAGGGAGACATTTTACCAGACAATTTACTAGACAGTCTATATTTTGACCCAATATGGTCATGAGCTTTGGGTAGCGACCGAAAGAATGAGATCGCAGATACAAGCGGCTGAAATGAGATTCCTGTGCAGGGTGTCTGGGCTCAGCCTTAGTATCTCTAAGGCTGAGGGTGAGGAGCTCAGACATCCAGAGGGAGCTAATTTGTGTCAAAAGGGGCCAGTTGAGGTGGTTCGGGCATCTGATCAGGATGCCTCCTGGGTGCTTGCCTTTAGAGATTTTCAGGGCTTGTCGGAACACCTCAGGGTTCCCCAGGAAGAGCTGGAAAAACTTGCTGGGGAGAGGGACATCTAGAATACCTGCCTTAGCCTGTTGCCCCCATGACCCGGCTCCGGGTAAGTGGAAGAAAATGGATGGAAGGATGAACAAAAATGTTGATACTGAAGCTTTGAATGTCCAGACATTCACCCCGACCTCTGACTCTGGTGCGGAACACAAACGCTTCATTCATTATTAAAAAACATTGCCTGTGAACATAATCCAGCCTAGGAGATTAAGTTGTGAAAAAGGTTTCGTAACATATAAATGTAATTTGTAGGAAACAGGGTTGTTGTTTCTCTACATTTACACACCATAAATATGGAGTCCAGCTGTGTCTGATGCTGCCGGGCAGATTGACCAATGGGAACGTCTGATCTCTGCTGCTGAACTCTGTGGAGCAAATGACGATTTTATAATATGATGAACGTTAAACCTGAAGTGCCCACCCAAGCACCCATATGTGTGTCTTGATAATTTCGTGGACGGGAAGCTGACAGTTGAACACCCTTACCCCGAGAAATACCTCGGCTATGATGCTCCATTAAAAAAGTCACATCAGGTGATGAGCAGGTTGTCATGAAATCTGTGCTCTAAATGCATTTAATGATTAGTAAGTGTCTGCAGTTGAACACGCTTTACAATCGGCAATCGTAATTATGAAAAATAGACTGTATTTCATTAACAGGAGCCACAGAAGCAGAGGTTTAGGGACGTGTCGCAGCTAACGTTACATCCTGATTCTTGGTGAGAGACATCTGTTGTCTGAACAACTGGAAATTGCTGCATTTTTAAAAATAGTTTACACACATCCACACAACTGCTGATTGAACAATGGATTCTTAAATGTATTCAGAGCATGAATGTCACTACCTTTAGCTAATAACAGGCTAAAACAGCTAGCTTTGAATCTGACAATGTTCCGATGGGTGGTGTCTAGAAGGTAACCCTAGATTTGCAAAAAACAGCAAAAACGGGCAAAAACTCTTGTGAGACTCATTTCCCGAAATCTAGGGTTACCTTCTAGCCATGACCCTCCTGATGTGACGTATCGTAGCTGAGACAGGGTAAGGGTGTCCCTGCTCTAGCTAACTAACGATAAAATAAATCAATATGATTCTAAAACTGCTGTCTGGCAGTGATACAGGAGTATTGGCTTAGCATAAAGAGACTACAACTTGCATGTAGTTGTGAAACTATGTGTTGTGGAATGACAATTAACCTAACTAAATAATCTTGAAATCTTCTGACTTGCTAGTTAGCTGGCTACAGCGCCATTCACTTTAAACAGCACTGACTAGCTAGTGGAAGTTGATGGACTGTTTAGCGGAGGGACTCCCTAAAAACTTTGTATAGCCTAATGTCCTGCATCACACAGTGTTGTGTGCCTGATGCGTGTTCTCGCCGGCTCGTCTTGTCACTTCTTGGTTGAACTAGCTAGCTGCTAGCAAAACTATAGCCTAAAAAGTTGTTTATTAACCTAATCATTGCCTTAAATTCAAGATTAAACCTGCATGAGCCATCACGCCTAATTGTAACTTCAAACAGAGATGATTTTGTATTTTTTGTGATCATCGATTTCACGAAGAAACACTTTGGTTTTTCAACTGGCATAGCTGCAACCGTGACTTGCTGCAGATTTTCACATGGCTTTTACCTGACTGCTGATAAATTCTCTAATTGACCATCATAAGGTTATACTGGAAAATACGTACAGTTAAATAGTGCTAAAGTCTATTGACACTTAGATGGAATAAATTATGTCCAACAACCAAAATCTACTCAGATGTAGATGGAGTATTTTGATATACGTATCTTGTATCAATAGATGCCCAAATAGGTTTAGAAAGCAGACTACCAGTTTCCATAGGTGTGAGACCAAATATACAAATGATATGAAAACATGAATACTATATAGTCCATGCCTTCATACTTGACATGCATCGAATGAACTGATCTCATATTGTATGTGTGTATTATTCAGTCTGGTTTGCCTAATTTTCCAGCTTAAAAATAAAACTAACCCATCATACTTTGTCACTCAGTCGGACTTCTAATTTTCATCAAACCAAAAATAATTCAGGATTTTTGTTCTGCATTCTTACAAAGGTGCACGGAAGTTATCATATAAAGTTTAGAAACACTCAGAGTTCCTGCTGAGATGGTCACGGAGCTCACCGATGCGTGCTGCTACGTCCTGCGAAACCACACCCACCTGGCGAAAGTTTTTAGGGAGTCCACAGAAGAAACACAGGACTTACACTTCCAGAAAGACCTGCTCATTACAATTCTTTCCGTGTGAAATACTGTTTCGAAATATCATATTTAACAATTTATACAAAAAGTACTTGGTAAAATGCTTTTCTCGTATTTTGGTATTAAACTTTATGAAGTGATCAGTTTCCATGGATAGAGTTGGGTGCACTCTGCTGTTGGATCCTGATAGTTCAAACACAAAAATTCCAGTTTAAATTCTTACCTTTGACTATCAGACTGATGTCCGCCTTTTAAGTTAACAGGCCGATCCATAGACCAGTCACTCTTAATGGACAAACAGCTGGGTTCAGGTCCAGGTCCGGGAGAGTCTAGTCTCTCATATTGGATCCTGACAGAATCAAAAACACTGATAAATTCACAGGTACACCACTTTTACACCACCGACCAGGGTCAGAGGAGGGTTAGCTCACCCCTCCTTTTGTAGTCGACCAGTCGACATGGGATCATCCCTGGTCAGCACAATTCAGATTCGACCTGGGTCAACCCAGGAGCAATGCATGCTAATTATGGAGGAAGAGGAGGAGGGGGGGGGCAGCTAATGTTATCACACGTCAGTCCGTTAACCTCCTGCACAGAGCCAATAGTCACCTTTTTTCAGCATTTTTACCTTTGTAAAATGTTAAACTGCTATACTGCATCACATGGAGTTATAATGTATGCAAGAAATTTTTTTTCAATGAGGACAATAAAGATTTACAGTATCTATCAATCAACACTCACAAACATTTTTTCCTCCACCTCTCTCACCCAGTGAAGTAGCGCCACACGAAGCATTCAGTGCTGACAACGTTAATTTACATGTGCAAATAAATCAGACAATGCACAGGTGATTAGTGATATCCCTGCAGTTGTGGTCTTATAATAAAGACCAAATATAGTCCTCTTTGTCTGAAACCGAGTAAAAATGTGGTCGATTCGGAGATGAGATCAACTAGTAAATAGTGGTGGGAGCAACCCACTCGGCTCACTGACCGGAAGTGCTTGCAGGCCGGGCTGAGAATGTAAACAGTCGGGGGAGAGAGGAAGGCTAATGGCTAATGGATAAAGCTAAGTCCTTATTGGCTCATCGGCTCCGGTCTCTAGTGAACAAAATGGATACATGTTGAGTGCGGATCACCACTCTTAAATGGATTATGGACAGTAACATCATGATAGTCACATAAACACTGTAAGAATGCCGGCATTTCCGATAGCGCCATTGAGCTAATTAGTTCTGTTACAGCAGCCTGTGACAATTGCGTCACGACTGTACGTTGAGCCAGGTCAATCCGGGTCTGACCCAGGTCAAGAGGTGGGTTGATGAAGCCAAGTTGATCAACGTGGGTTACCCTTTCATATACAAAAGCTACCCTGGTTCAACCCGCGTCAAGACCGTATGAAAGGGGTATAAGAGCCTGTGTCCACATAATGTTTTTTTCTGAGTGTGTTTTCAATTAATCCCAATGAGGAGAGTGTATGTGGATGCTTAGAGAATCCTTGAGAATCCTGATGAATTCACATGTAGGTTACACTTAAATTCTACTGATAATTATGTTGACTTTTGAATGTTTTAATACCGAACAACAAAAATAACTTCCAGTTTCAAATTCTTACCCCCCCATTTGAAATTTCTTGTAGTAAAAAATGTTATTTTGGCACCAATGGATGCCTGAGTTGATCTAGTTTCATCATACATCATCACTCTAGTTTTAAAACGTAGCCTGCTACAGCCTCATAAAACCTTGGCCTTGAACCGCCACTACTGATAAAAATTTTTAGAAAATGTATTACTTTTGATCAGAGTGGAGTCCATGTTTGAGGTGAATAGGTAGATCCATAGACCAGTCACTCTTAAAGGACACACAGCTGGGTTCAGGTCCAGATCCAGGAGAGTCTGGTGTCTCATATTGGATCCTGATAGAAACACAAATACTGATATATTAACAGGTAGGCTCCACTTAAATTCTACTGAAATGTATGTTGACTTTTGAATGTTTTAATACTGAACAACAAAAATAACTTCCAATTTCAAATTCTTACCTTTGACTATCAGACTGGTGTCCGGCTTTCAAGTGAATTGGACGATCCATGGACCAGTCACTCTTCATGGATACACAGCTGGGTTCAGATCTGGGGGAGCCTGGTCTCTCATATTGGATCCTCCAGACAAAATCACAAACACTGATGAATTCACAAGTGCTGAAAATGATGTTGACTTTTGAATGTTTTAATACTGATGGCCAATGACTGATAGTTCAATGGCAATGCCCTGTAGCAAATATTTACAATCTCGGCTGACATAAATGTTTTTAAAAGGATGTAGCGGGCTCTGATTTAATGCCAGATAGTTTTAAAGTTAATATATTGGTATCATTTCAATCTAGAAGACCTAAGGACCCCATTGGTACCAACCATGTTGTGCTAGCTTGTCAGGAAGGGAGATAAATAATGTTTCCAAGTTGAGCTAAATTTTGGCAAAGGAAAAACTAACATGGCCAGTTTCAAAGTGGTCTGCTGACCTCTGACCTTGAGATAACTGAATGAAAATGGGTTCTATGGGTACCCATGAGTCTCCCCTTTACAGCCTGATAATCCCATACAGTGTGGGGCAAAAACCTGCAGTTTTTCATGCAGTAAAAATTTGTTATTTTGGCACCAATGGATGCCTGAGTTGATCTAATTTCATATCATACATCTTCACTCTAGCTTTAAAACGTAACCCACTACAGCCTCTTAAAGACAGTGTGCTAATGTTGGCTGGGACTGCCAGTGCTCTGGTTCCCCTAAAATTGCATGTGGCCCCAGCCTGCACCCCCCGCCCCCCATTTGAAATGGCCTTGAACCACCACTACTGATAACAAATTTGAGAAAACGTATTACTTTTTATCAGAGTGGTGTCCATGTTTGAGGTGAATAGGTCGATCCATAGACCAGTCACTCTTAAAGGACACACAGCTGGGTTCAGGTCCAGGTTCAGGTCCAGATCCAGGAGAGTCTGGTGTCTCATATTGGATCCTGATAGAAACACAAATACTGATATATTAACAGGTAGGCTCCACTTAAATTCTACTGAAATGTATGTTGACTTTTGAATGTTTTAATACTGAACAACAAAAATAACTTCCAATTTCAAATTCTTACCTTTGACTATCAGACTGGTGTCCGGCTTTCAAGTGAATTGGACGATCCATGGACCAGTCACTCTTCATGGATACACAGCTGGGTTCAGATCTGGGGGAGCCTGGTCTCTCATATTGGATCCTCCAGACAAAATCACAAACACTGATGAATTCACAAGTGCTGAAAATGATGTTGACTTTTGAATGTTTTAATACTGATAGCCAGTGACGGTTCAATGGCGTACCCTCTTGCAAATATTTACGATCTCGGCTGACATTACTGTTTTTAAAAGGACGTAGCAAGCTCTGTTTTAACTAGGTTTAAAGTTAATATATTGGTATCACACAAATCTAGAAGCTTGTCAGGAAGGGAGATAAATAACATTTCAAAGTTGAGCTAAATTTTGGGAAAAGAAAAACTGCCATGGCCAGTTTCAAAGGGGTCTGCTGACCTCTGACCTCGAGATAACTGAATGAAAATGGGTTCTATGGGTACCCACAAGTCTCCCCTTTACTGCCTGATAATCCCATACAGTGTGGGGCAAAAACCTACAGTTTTTCATGCAGTACAAATGTGTTATCCAATGGATGCCTGAGTTTATTTAGTTTCATATCATACATCTTCACTCCAGCTTTAAAACAGAGCCCGCTACAGCCTCTTAAAGACTGTGCAAATGTTGGCTGGAACCGCCAACGCTCTGGTGGGTCTCTAAGGGTTTGGTACCGCTAAAGGGGTTTGGTGCCCCAGCCAAAAAAATTATAATATTAAATAATAAATTATTACTTTTGATCAGAGTGGTGTCCATGTTTGAAGTTAACAGGTTTGTTCATAGACCAGTCACATTGTATGGACACACAGCTGGGTCCAGGTCCAGGTCCAGGAGAGTCTGGTCTGTTCAACACAACACACACAACATGCTCATTCATGACAACAATTACATCACAGGACACATTAGTTTTCATTCCTCTCAATAACACGACACAAATATTCCAGGCTGACAGAAACCTTGTTGGAGCTTTAAACAGGATCTGATAACCCCAAAATGTGTCACATAGCCCCCAGAGTCACCCATAAATACAATATGTTTACCACAAAATATATTTGTTAGGTTTTCAAAATGTGTTACAGTACTCCGAAAATGTCAGTTCAATCCCCAAATTTGGAATTTGCCCAGCCATAATATATGTGTTATAATCTCAAAACAACCTTTCCTCTCCAAATGTTTTCTTTTATAATGTAAAATTTATGAACCCAAATTTTTTCTTAAAAAACAAAAAAAAAAGCAACTGTTTTTATGTAAAAAGGCATTCATGGATGCTGAGAGAAAGTCGAGGTCTAACTTTGAAAGTGTATAATGTCTTAGAACACTATGATGAAAGTATATGATGGACATTCTCATGCTCTATTATGTCTTTGTTGCAGCAGTTTTTGGGTTGATACCATTTGGTGCTAAATTTAACAATTTTGACCACTCGAAAATTGATTTTAAAAAATCCCTCTAAAATACCACATTAAGACACCAAGACCTTTGGAAACACCACAGAAAAATCAGTGCTGTGATTTGGTACCAAAATCTTTTGATATTTGGAGATTTCTCCAAGAATTGCATTTTTTGGTGATTGGACGGAAAGCATTTCTGTTTTGGAAAATTGCTCAGAAACTCCCTTATTGTAAATATACGTAGGAAAGCCATTCACCCTCTGAATGTCCTAGGTCTCTAGTTTGTGTTTGTAATGTTTCACGAGGCTGTGATTATCCTAGAGGTCACAAAAGGTCATTTTATACAGTGGTCAAGTTTAATAAAAATGGTCTCACTGCAATAAAATGGTTACTATGGAGTTACAGTTTTTCCCTAGACAAACTTTTACCTACATTTTGAGTGTTATTTAGCCCCCTTCCCAACAAGCTAGCATAACATGGTTGGTACCAATGACACAGAGCCCACTAACACCTGTTCAACTGTGTACACACAGAATGCGATATTTCGCTTCGCGTTGGTTTACTCACGTGTTTGATCACAGGATCATATTGGGATCATTTTATGTTTATTCGCCGGGCTTTGTACCTGTTGTGGAAGTCCCAGATACATCTGAAAACTAAACGGCGTTGTGTCTGGATCCATAACATCATCCAGAAGAACACACAGTTCTGTGAATTTCACTTCTTTTCTTCAGGAAGTAAAGTTACGTTGGGATGACTGCCAGTTCCGGCACTACTTGAGGTTAATGCGTTGTCACATCAATGACCTGTCACTACAAGTAAACAACTTTTAAAATGTTTTCTGAATGGAGTTTGGATCCATCAGAGCTGTGCTGTGCAGGGGAATCCCAAGGCTGATAGGCCTTCACCACACAGCATAAGGCGAATTTCACGGATTTCACATGATTACGTTGTGTCTTTCGCGCCACCCGCTGCCAATTCGCTTCGTCTTTCCATTGACTTTGTATGTAATCGCACCGCTGACTTCACGCGAATCACGTTCAGTGTGAACACACCTTTAAAGACTAATGTCAGCCAAGATTGCTAGCAGTTCCACGGGTCTCTTTGGATATACATATTTAAATTATGAGAAAAGTGGAACAGAGAGACACCGGATAGTTCACATTTTCTAATCCTTTGGGGGGCCCTGACGGCTAAGGGGCCCGCAGAAGCCACCCTGGGCTGGCTCTGGTCCATCTAGAAAGGATTCTCCAGGACAGTTGAGACCTGGACTGTGCTAAAGGGTCTTCAGTGAAACCAGGTAAGTGTCAATGTTGGAAGATCAACACTTCATCCATGCACTTCACTTCAGAGTGTTATGAGTTAAACAAAATGAAAGCACCTCAGCCAAGTTGATCCAACCTGTCAGACTAGTTCAAATGTTTACATTTTTCACAGATGATGTGAACTCAGATTACAGTCAAACTGCTGCTGGTTCTTCTTGAGAAACACGAACAACATTACATGTAAACTCTTTCTGAAATCATTGTTCTTTAAATTCTACAAAATATTACAAATAGATATTTTGAATCATCCAATCAGCATCAAGAAATATTTCTAGTGTCCAGTTAAACAGTGATACACACAAAGTGATCAAAGCGATGGTGATTATCAAACATTTACAGATTCTTCTGGTAAATTCTCACCTGCTGAACTCACTTCAGGTCAACGTACGGACACTTTCCACCGTCATGTGTGGAGGAAACACCGAGAGAGAAGAAGCTCCTCAGTCCTGTTGTCCGTCTGTGTGTAGTTGATCCGAGTATACTGTCACATCCGCATAACTTCGGAGTCCAAACCAGTCTAACCAGCGTCAGAGACACAGAAGATGATGTAGTTCTACTGTCTGTCCACTAGAAGGTGCTAACTAACCATCTAATGAAATAAAGATCAGCTCAGCACTAATGGAGTTACAGCAATTTAGATCACAAATCTCACAGATGTTTTCGACTCCACTGCACAGTACCAGGGTCTCTCTCTCAACAGTGTTGTCTTAACGGGTCCCGACTTGAACAACAGCCTCCTGGGTGTCCTGATCTGGTTCAGAAAGGAGCAAGTTGCAATAACAGCAGACATCCAAAAAATGTTTCATTGTTTCACAGTGAGGGAGGACCACAGGGACTATCTGAGGTTTCTGTGGTTCCATGACAATGACTTTGACAAGGACATTGTAGAATGTAGGATGAAGGTCCACGTGTTTGGAAATAGTCCTTCCCCTGCAGTGACTACCTATGGACTCAGACAAGCAGCAAGAGAAGGTGAATCTGAATACGAAACAGACACTCAGAAGTTTGTAGTATGTGACTTTTACATGGATGACGGTCTTACGTTGCTCCCTACTGAAGAGGCCACGTAGGTGCGAGTACATATTTCATTCATACATTACTCAGCATGCACGAGATGTGTTTTTTTGGTGCACCTGGCAAAGACATGCTGGTTCACTGTGGTTGAAGAAAATAGGTTACTTTTTCTTCTTCGCCTACTGCTCAACATCAGTGTATGTGCGCTGATGAAATGCGCGAAACATCAAAAACAAAAGAAAATTCTGTAGCTGTTTCTATGTGTTTCAAATATGAAGTGGTCCATAGCTGATTATTTCAAGAAACAGAGAGAGGATAAAGCTGGAGATAAGCGAGAGGAGGGAGCTGGCAGAGACAAGAGAGGAGTGGGGACTTGTGGTCCCAACTCTGACACTGACGGCTGCAGAGAGAGGGCAGGTGACAGAGAGAGAGTGACTGGGGCGAGGAAGAAGAAAAAGTACTCCTTTCAGTGACAATGGGTAATGCAATAACCATGGTTGCGTTGCGAGGAGAATGTGATGTGTGTTCATTGTAAAAAGTGTCGCCCGTCCGTTGCAGGTAACTCTAAATTTGTTACCGGCTCAACACAGTTCAGACTCGAAAGTTTGAAGTTGCACAATGACAGCAAGAAACACAAAGCATGCAGGGGCCAATGTACGCGAAGCAACGGGTGTCATGGTTGTGTGTGGGAATGCAGGTGGTGGAGGACCCAGATGCAGAGAGGCAGGAGGCAGGCAGGTTGAAAATAAAGTGAGCTTTTAATGACCACGCTGATGAAACATGAAAAAACAGGTGGAATCCAAAAAATACAGACACTAGAAAAAACGAAAACGCAAGGGAACTAACATAAAGCTAACAGGGACAACGCAGTGACAACATCAAGGAAAGCACAAAGACTGAACTCAAAACCCAGGGGATAAATACAAGCTGTAGTAATCAAGACACAGGTGCAGAGGGAAACACAGGTGAGGGGAATGAACTGATTAGAGATGAACCTGGGCAGGGAGCTGATTGGGAGAGGAAACACTGGGAGCAAGGCAGGGCAAACAAGGAGGAGGTGAACTAATCAGTGTGGGCCAGACAATCACAGACGGGAAATATGAACACAGACAGGAGTAAAACAAGACATGACACATGAGGACAGAACCTACAAAATAAAACAGGAAACAGACTAAACACAAATGAACAAATACAAGGAAAACCAGAAAAAACAGAATACA
>JAOVVB010062237.1:0-14291 GCA_028570985.1 Heterobranchus longifilis | reverse complement strand
CACACACCCACACCCGCACACACACCCCACCCACACCCGCACCCCCACACGCACACGCACCCGCACACACACCCACACACACACACACACCCACGCACACACACACACACACACAGTGCTCTGGCCCAGACCAGCTCCAGGCCTCTAATTGGCCCTGTTTCTCCTCCTCTTGTCTCTGTGTGCTCATGAAAGCACCAGCTATTCTGTCTAATACATATTTCTGAAAAGGGTGGACACACTGTAGCCTGCACTTATCCAAATACAATAAAACTCTCCAAATGAAACCGGAGAGAAATGACAAGGCCAGTGTCTTGAAAACAGAGTGTGTGTTGTGTGTGTGTGTGTGTGTGTGCGTGTGTGCGTGCGTGCGTGTGTGTGTGTGTGTGAGAGAGAGACTGACAGAATGGGGATGAGATGGAGAGCAGAGGCAGACAGTGTGTGCTGGCTGCAAACTGTGAGGCATGAAGGACGCTCATTGAAAGATCCGTCGCGGGCGTCTCACGGACATACAGAGAGCGCTGTGAGTGCGACAGGGCCACAGAAAGAACAGAGGCTCTTCAAAGTTGATAGTGGCATGCATCACTTAGAGCCAGCGCCTCCCACTCACTGTCCTGGCCGGCCAATCAATGGGCCTATTGTTGTGATGTATGCGACCAGAGGTTTATGGGTGTCCGTGTGCCGCAGTGTCTGGCTACTATATCTCTGAAACTGTTACTGTTGATTATAAAAGGCCGCTGCCGCACACTCCCGCTCTGCCTCTCTCTCCCGTTATTCTTCCATCTACTGCAGAGCCAATTTGCTAATGGATGCAGCAACCTTGTGATTTATTGTTGTCAAAGATACGCTTCAAGTAAAATGCACTAAATGATTTAAGTTTGCAGGCAAAATTTACATTTGAAAGTCAGCCCACTCTGGAGAGCGCCTCACATTAAATATGCAAAGTTGATTATGTGGAGCATCTATTTAGTGGTTCTAAATCATTGTTCTAGCCCTCTCAGTGATATTAAACTCAGTATGGATTGTCTGTGGTTTGTGTCTATTCCTGGATTCAGTTGCTGAGATGGAAATTAAAAGAGCTACGAGGAAGACAGCACTGCAGAACCCAAAGTCTCCACTGTCTGGCAACTTCGGTATTAAATCTGCCTAAAGGTTAAGGTAGTTTCACTGAATAGTAGTGGAAATTTCCACTTGACTTAACGCACTGTGGGCAGTGTTGAATGTAACAGCCTGTACTCAATTTTATTTTCTGTCTTTTTCTTCTCGGTATTCAGTGTACACACCAGACAGACGGTCAGTTCTATTTCCACTCACTTGTACATGCCAGATCTATAACTCGGCCTATCTCTCTGGCCCTTTTTAACCCATGTGAGCACAGACTTATTACAGAGACGTAGGAATGTTTGAGAGTTCCCCAGGGTGTCTGGCTGCTGCTGAAACCAGCTGTGGATCCTAGAGCTAAGTGGCCCTCTCCAAAAACCAAAGGACAGTCCCTGGCTGCAGATGCATAATATCTGTCAACTGTTTCACACATTCCACCATTCTGTCCCAACATTTTTTTTTCTCTCCTCTTATTCCCCTGTCCCTCCTCTCGTCCTCCTTTGGCACACCTTCACACATCCAGTACCAACAAGTCATGTCTCTCAGGAGGAATGGACCACAGCAAAGAGATGCTTTTGCATACAGGTAGTTTACAAATTGGGCCAATTTAAAACATGAAGCCTGTTTCCCAAACAGGGAAGAGCAGGCTGTTAAGGCAATACTACAAAGCACAAGAAAAACAAAGAAAGGAGGACAGATTCAATTACCTAAAATTACAAGAATCCTACTAATACAATTGGAGAGCGGTCTGTGCGTGCGTGCGTGCGTGCGTGCGTGCCCTATCAAATTTGGACACGTGACACTTTCAATATATTAATTAATTAATAACCTTCCAATAAACAAGCGACCACCGCTCTGTGCTGCAGCGGGGGCGGGGCTTCAGGGCCCTGCAGGGCTGCAGACTCCGACATATATCATAGTAAGTAAGTAAAGCTTATTTATATAGCACCTTTCACAGACAGCAGTCACAAAGTGCTTCACATTAAAATGGACAACAGCAAATGATAAAAAGACATAAAACACAGTAACAATACATTGAAACAAGCATATATCATGTCACCAGCGGGTTATCACTGCCAAAACATTATATTATAACAGCAGTGATTATGTCAAAGCAACCGACCATGCCTATTTGAAAAATAAATACCTCCGCTAAGTGTATTTCACTGGTGTTTCTGACCATGGATGTTACAACCGAAGCCTTTATTTTGAAAACCATAAGTACTTTCATCCGGAAATACTTTTCGCCGGACAACACAAAGCGTCTAATCGACCCTTGACCGGAAAAAAAACAGAAGAAGAAGAAAAAGAAGAAGGAGATGACAAAGGAAGGGGAGAGGAGTTTTACATTCAGGTTTGCATCATGCCTAAGCGCAAAACAATGTTGTGCCGCCAAACGAAAGAGATTGGTGCACAAGAGCGAATCTCCAGACAAGTCAGGTAAGAATTCTGAAGTATACTGCTGCTTTGCCGTTAACTTTTAGCCAGCTAGCTAATGCTAGGTCAGCGTGGCCTGATGATCTTATAATTGATTTGTATGGGACATGTTTATTTGGTAACCATGGTAACGCATATTCACGTCAGTGCTTGTTTAGTTTAATTATAATTTTTGGCAACATGCCAATAACACTGCAATCCGGACTGAGCTCAAAATACTAAAATATGTAAGTGATAAATACAACAGCGACACATAGCACTGTAATGTGTAAATGTTTCTGGCTCACCAAAACCCAGCACCCCCACATAAACAAGAAAAATCCAGCAATTATTGGACCAAATATCCAAAAAATAAAGTAAACTTGAATTGTCTAAAACTGACATTTAAACTTCTTCTTATTTTATAACTGCAGCAGATACTGTAGGAAAATGAGAACAACACTCAGTAGGAACAATCGATAGAGAAAGGTCGACACAGGCAGCGCTGGCTGCTCACTAAGCCCAGTCCCCATATTAACACTGTATAGCAGGACACATTGAATATCACTTCCTGTTAGACTGAAGAAGATAAAAAATTAAAAAAAGCTTTGCAAAGGATTTATTTTGATCATTTTGACAAGAGCATGCTTTTACCCCATCAACCATAAGTGTCTGTGTAAGCATTAACATGTGAATTAACCTGCGGGCCAGTACTGAGATACACAGAGAAGGACACATACAACCCACCGATAAGCCCTCAGGCACTGCCTTGGGATCTTCATACCAGCTTGCTCAGTGACACAAGTGGACACACATACTGTATATTCATCCCTGATTCCATAACTGACTTAGACCTGCTGCTAGCACCGCAGGGGGAACGCAGCACTGCACGGGGGGGAGAGGTAATTTGCCCTCGATACCTCAGCACAGACCCAAGCACTTTTCAAATGTCATTAGTCATTAAAAACGATCTAGTAGTGATCATATCAGCACTTGCGGCTAAATCAAAGCGCATTTGACACTAAAAGCCCATTTCTATTCTGCATTGATGGATGTCAAGGCAACTTGAGGTGCTGCTTCACACTTGATTGAATCTGCTTATCTGTTAACACGCATTTCACTGCTGCGTCAAAAAAACAAATATTGCGTGGAAACAAATGCAACACGCAATGAAAAATAAAGGTAGGACGAGAGCCACCTAAACACTGGAGTATGTGTTTCAGGGCCTCAAGTATGAGTTCAGTTTGGACATATTTGTCAATAAGTGGAAGTAGGACAGAGGCAAAGCATGTCAGTCCAGAGTTGAATGCAGTATAGTTTCAGACGTGCCGGTTTAGGGAGAAGGGAGCAAAGACTGACCTTTTCAGATGGTGACGTAATGCAGCTGTGTGGTTCCTTCCCCTTTTTTTTTTTTTTTTTTTTTTTTACAGTGGAGGCTCAAGTATATGACATTTATTTTACCCCACTTTCAAAAATGCTGTTGTGCAGACATGGAGTCACACATTTAAAAAAAAAAGAAAAAGAAAAAGGCCAAGCAAAAGTAAAACATTACATATCAGATCCAGATTTGGCATTTAAATCCCTCCCTGCTCTGCTGTGCTTTACTGAGACTGGGCCTGCATGTGTGATCAAACAGAGATTGGACGACTGACTTCCTTCCCCTTCAAACGGCGCCATGTTGAAAGGCTTCATTAAAGCGCAGGGTTGGAGATACAGTATCAGAGGCAATTTTCCATGCCTTTCCTTGGGGGAAAAAAAAAAAAGAGAATCCCATTGTTAGAAACAGAGGGAAAAAAGTCTGTCAGGGCCTTTAGATGAGATATAATACAGTGCTCCACCGCCTCTGTGCTGTAATCTATAGTGATGGGCTTGGGCTAATGGGAGTCTGACCTGCAATAGAGCTCATTGCGAGCCATGCAAAGAGGCAGAGTAGAGGAAGGGAGAAAAAGAAGGGGATGGCAGGAGGGCAAGAAAGGAACACAGAGGGAGAGAGTGGGAGGAGCAAGATAAAGAGAGAGAGATGGGGGGGGGGAAGAATTGGCTTGAAATTTTCTGACAATGAAATGTCTCCAGTAATTGTTCCTGCGGTGATAAATGGTGTCCCATTGTACGGTGGGTCTCCTTGTCCTTGGGAGTCAAAGAGATGAGGAGAGGGGAGGAGGGGAGGGAGGGGACGCAGAGATGGACTAGCATTTAACTTGGCTCCGGCTACAAGCAGTCAACTTTCTGAAGGTGATGGTGTGTGGGTGTGGTGTATATATGTTGGTGTCTGTGCCTATCTGCATGTCTGTGTCTGTGTGTCTATGTCATATATATGTTGAAGTGTTTCTGCTGAAGTGAACCAGCAGGCAGCACAGTTGTGAGTGGGGCTCCTGCCCTTGGGGATGAGGCTGACAGAATAAAAACACATCATAACACTGCAGTAATATTCCCTTGACAACACGCTCGGAGCACTTTGTGCCCCAGAGACATTTTTTGCAGCCATCCACGGGGAAGAACATTTACCATGCTGTGACTTCTTCAGCAGACAGCCTAATCATTTAAAGGAAAAATCCAGTTTCAGTTCTTGCTAATCTCTTTTAGAATTTACTTGCTTTTTATGATAGTTTTGTTTGATATGTTTGATCGATATGAATAGTCCAAGATTGAAGGTCAAGTCAGGCTTACTCCCATTCAACACCATAAAAATATGCTCTGAGGCTAGCTAACTGAGCCACTGTGGACAAGGTTTTACACATATTTTTAAATACCTTACATTCCTCGCACTGTATTATTTCACACTTTAGAGCTAAGACGAGAAGAAAGGGGAGTGTTTCACACTGTCTGCTTCTCGAATTTTCTGGGTTTCTATTTGTTACACCAACATAAATGCTTAAACAGTATTTAACACTCTCACACCACCCTTTGTCCCTCAAAACCCACTCATGACGAACAAAATCAAAAAACTTATGCCAGCTAAAAAAGAAATTAAAAATAAACAAAGTCACAATCAAGCTCTAAGTCAATTATTCAGTTATTATTCACTTTAAAAACAAGTGGACCTAAGATGAAATAAACAATTTTGTATATTTAGTATATATTTAGTATTTAGTATATCATAATGTGATAATAAAAATGATCAAAGACCACAGACTTTATATAAAGATAGACGACATGTCTCCACTTCCTCCCACTGTACAAAAATGAAGTCAAAATATCCTGGATACGGGCGCTGCCATCTTCATCAGAATCTGCGCAGTAGCAATCAGATGGTAGCGAAGTCCCGCCCATACACCCGCCTGACAATCACAGCTGTCAATCATGACGTTACACCCCATTTTTATAGCTAACTAAATAACTAATTAAAACCAAACTTATCACAAAAATGAACACTTGAACATACATCAGTGTGATATGAACTACAGTACTTAAAATGTAATTGATGTGCACTTTGACTTTTTAGATTGGCCCAGGTGAGGTTTATGACCTATACTGCAGCCAGCCACCAGGGGGCAATCAAGCTATTTTGGCTTCACTTTTGGGGAGCTGTCATCTTTATATACAGTCTATATGGCAAAGACTAGAATCATGCTGGAACCCCCTTAAAGGATCATTCTTAAACTGTACGCATGTAAAGATGTCAAACTAGGAAAAAGTAAGTGTATAAAAAAAGTTAGCGTGAGTAAACTATCCAAGTTCGAACCACCTGATAAGAAACCCAGAAAACACACACACACACACACACACACATGCACACACACACACACACAAAAACAAAACAAAACAAAACAAAACAAAACAATGATAGTAATCTAGCTCTGATTCATTCAGTTTAGCTGGCAAAATTAAAAATATCAATGGTGAAATCTTAAACCGATGGGAGAAATCACTTCATTCTTACTCACACAACACCCACACGTTAATTGATGTACTAAATAAAGATGCTCCCCTGATTCCCCTCCCACACTGTAAAGATGATAATACCTGTTACAAGAAAGGTGTTGAATGCTTGTGGAAATCGAGTCAGCTGCGCAAAGACAGCTTAATGCGGATACACTCCACAAGTGAACAAGCTGTTTCTGAAAAGCGCATTCAGCACCAGAGAGCCCTCACCAAGTCTGTGTTTCACTGATAAGCATGAAGGTTAATTGGAATTTATGTCATTCATGTTAATTGGCATTTTTGTGTTATGTTGCAAAAGAAAAAGAAGAAAAAAGATGGGCGAGATATTGCATGGATAAGTACGTTTGCAGAGTTTTCAGTTACTTTATGGCAAGAAGAAACTAGTTAATGTGAGAAACACCTATCACTGTGGGCCCAAATAGGAAAAATGAGAAGTATGTCTGAGCGAGGAAGCTGTTTCTTCTAGAACAGGACGTAAGGAAAGAGCAGAAGAAGCTGTTCAGGCTCGGGAAGGCTTGTGGAGGCGAGAGGAGGAGGAGGACACACTGTAAATGCTAAAGAGGCTGCAGAGCCTCGAGTTACCCATGACACACATTAATCATTGGTGGCCTCTCTTCACTGCATACGAATGTGTGCAGATGATGATCCTCCCCCTGCACCACTATCTTACCTACAGCTGTGACACAAACACAGACCCAGGTGTCACATAAACCGCTTTCTTCTCTCTGCTTCCTGTCTTTTCCCCTCCCTATGTTTTCTGCATCATCATTTCTGTCTGCAACAACCCCCCCACACACACACACACACTCACACTCACACTCACACACACAACATACATGCACACAGACATTCATCTTATCCTGCTCCCACCCCCTCTGTAGTCCCTGCTGGCCTTGGATGGTTTCGTGCCAGGCAGAAAGCAGGTGGCTGAAAGAAAAAGGTTACACTCATTATACAGATTAAACCTGTAAATGCCCTGTCATTGGTGTAATCGATGTGCCACTTCATTGCAGTGACTTATTGATCAATCTCGTCTGGGGGTCGTACACAGTGCATCATTATAGCTACGGTAGTAGCAGGGACTGCCTTTCCCTTCAGACCCCGGCCCTTCCACAGATCTCTAACAGTCCCTCACCCTTACTGGCAGTGTACTCTTAAGCCCAGTCCAGACACAAGATTTGTGACAAGATGAAACTGTTTTAGAACATTGCAGTGAATAGTTGCAGCGGTGTGAACTGGCCCGTCTTACCTCGACTCAAGCCGGCTGATGGAGTCGCCTGCGATTCAACTTGTCAAGTCGCAAGCAGCTGGTTTTAGAATGTAATGCATGTCATGCAGAGAAATCGTAGAGAAATCAGCTGGTCTCAGAGTTTTGGATGGAGAGAGAGAGAGAGAGAGAGAGAGAGAGAGAGCAAGAGAGAGAGATAAAGATAGATATATTTTCGCCATTTCATCATTACTAGAAATGTCAAGTATCTCACTATCTTCATTCATATTGTAATACACTACAAATTACACCCAGGTACAAAAAAGCCAGGAAAGCAGGAAGTTAGAAGGAGAGTACAGAGAGTCGTTGTATTCAAGTTGATACACCGTCTCGTCTCGTCGCATTGGTGTGAACTGGCAGGTTTTAGAACATTGCAGACCAGCACATTGCAAGTAGTTACAAGTTTCAACTCATCTCGTCGCGAATCTTGTGTCTGAACTGGGCTCAATATGACGTTCATCTCTGGCTGTCCAGTTTCTTGGTCTGATAGCAACATGCCTTTCATACTGTATGCAGCAGCAATACTATGCATCAATGCAAACACGGATGCTACAACCATTGACGTCAAAGTCGACTAAATGGCGCCCAGTTGAACACACACCTCCATAAGTGCTACAACGTTCTAACCAAAATGTTATTAATAGCTTCCATGCCCTATCACCAACATTTTTTTACACCAGGGGTTGAACACATCTTTATGACTGTACCTGAAACTGGACATGAGTTATGAGTTCAGGTCGTAGACACTTAAGCATTTATAGCCAAGAAGTGCAATGCCATAAAGACACTGAGTACTATCTTTGTTCAACGGCCATTTAGTCTGTGCCCTTCTACCACTGACATTTCTAAAAAACAGAGAGCTTTGTTTGTTGATAGGCACTAGGGATGGGAATTGATAAGATTTTATTGATACGAATACCATATCGAGTCTGCACGCTTTATGCATTATCATGTCGGTCAGATTCTTTATTGATTCCTGATCACTTTTCTGTGGAAAAAAGTAGGCCACGACAGGTTTTCAGCACCAACGTAAGTGTTTTATTATCCCTAAGGTCTGGACACAGTGTATAAAAGGCACTGATAGGATATTTGCTCTCAGTAACAGACGTGCTGTTAGAGCATCTTTAGCTTCTTCTTCACAGCTTCCCACCGTGTTCACTGTCATTTAACCGGCATACTCGCGGCTGCTTTCCTCCCGGCAAAATGGCGGAGTTTGGATTTTGACTGGTGATTATCATGGATACGGGGTAGTGTGATGTCAACTCCCGGAGCTCTATATAAGCACACCGTCTGGCCAATAAGTGTGAAAAGATAAAAAGTTCTCCCTTGGCAACTTTTCAACACAGAGTTCTGTGCAAATTCACTTCATAATATTTCAAGATGTCCTGGCAACAGACAAACAGAAAAACACAACAAGGGGGGAAAAAAATCGACAACTATCCAATTCTCTTGATGGTGTCGTAATTAAAATTGATAAACATCTAAAATAGCGCTTTTTCTTTATCTGTAATTGTTTTTACTGAGGCAGCTAGGCTCAGTCCTATAAATCTAGCCCTCAATTAGAATGGAAAAAAATTAGTTTCAAGAAATGCCTGAAGACAAACACAAACAGTTCCAGACTACTCACTCAGAGCCGTGTGTGCTAAAGAGAATAAAAGACACAAAATAATTCAAAGTAGAGTAGCTCCTGAATTGAGTCAAGAGGAAAATACAACTGTATTTATTCATACAGTTCCTAAAGCCAGACAAACAGAGAATACAAAAATATTTGTGTGCAAGCTCAACTGACATCCTAACACCTGTCCAATCTTATCTGCGGGCTCAAATGAACTACAGTGACTCAATTTTGTCGAGCTGAAAGGAGATACATTTGGCTCCTTTGAAAGGAAACCCTTTACTGCAGGGAGGGAAGAAAGGCAGAGCAGCTGCCTCGCCTCGCATGACGCCTGCCTCTCCCAAACCTCAGATCACACCAACCCATGGCTACAAAGGACATCAATTTGTGATTACAAATAACACAGCTCGTCTTTCCCCACATTCAGAGGAAGATTGCCCAAACCACCCATTGCTCTTCTTTAGAACTCCTCTGTCCCTGCTGCATCAGTCTGATGGGAGAGGTATCAGGTGCACCTTTGGATTGAAAAAAATAATTGGTTTTGGTAAATGGATAGATGGAATTGTGTGATCGGCCAAGTTCGGGAAGCAGAGTTTGCATGCTTATCGTGCAGCACAGCTGCACACTGCGGGGGTTTCTTTGTTTTATGGCGGCTAAAAAGAGCCTTGATTGCTAGTAAAGCAGATTACTTTGTTTTAAACCACTGTTTGAAACAACTCTGAATACATATAGAATTGTGTCGTACACAACACCAAAGCAGGTCTGTTTCAAAGTAAATTATTTTACCTAACCGAGGGCTGGGCAATATAGCGGTATTATATCGTGATATGAGTCTGGATATCGTCTTAGAGTCTGGATATCGTGGCATAAGTTTTGTCTTTTCCTGGTTTTAAAGGCTACATTACAGTAAAGTGATGTAATTTTCTGAACTTATCAGACTGTTCTAGCTGCTGGTGTGTTATTATTTGCCTTTACCCACTTAATCAAAACTGTATATCCATATAAAAATGTCACTGTGTAAATATTTGGTGAAGGCACAAATTGTCTAACCTGACGCCGGTCAGATGGTTTTTTCACACTACCATCTGAGAAGCAGTCGTTCGAAACTGTTTGGAAATGGGCAGGCGTTTTCAAAAAATACCTGGCAGGTGATTGGACGAACCAAAAAATACCTGGCAGGTGATTGGACGAACCAAAAAATACCTGGCAGGTGATTGGACGAACTCGTGCCGACGCCAGTCAAGAGAAGTGTTCTGATATAACCAACGCTGTTGCAGTATTACAGCATCCACGCCCGTACCTGCCAGTACCGTTAGCTTCTCACGGGACGCGGAGCCGCCAAACGCTTGTACTGGAGCCTGGCGAGATGGATTTATGCGATTACGTGATCTTGTGATATCCATGAGGAATCCAGCTGCCATGCAAGGTAACAAATTGTCAACCCTACAATACTGTTGCAATATCGATATCAAGGTATTTGGTAAAAAAAAATATTGTTATATTTGATTTACTCCATATCACCCAGCCCTACCCTAACCGTTGGATGACCTCTTTCTGTGCCCTTGTTTTCAGGTCGGTCACAGGAAGATGTGGAAGCTTAAACATACATGTTGCCTCAGGGAGCTATAGCAACAAGAGGTTAAGGCATGAGGAAAAAATGACTGGAATCTCTCGCCTGTTGCTAAGGGGCAAATCTTTTGTAGAGAGCTTCCATTTCAGCACGATACACCCTCCCAGAGGACATATCCTTTCCGTCTGTACACCACAGGTCTGCTAACAAAAAATCAGCAGGGCCTCACATTACTGACAAATGCGTCACTTGTAAATAGCGAACATTTGAAGACTTTGAGCACCGTGCTGCGGTATTTGCCACAAGGCTGAGAGTGTATGAGTCTGGCTTGTCGCTACTAGGAGTTAAGCTACAGTGTGAGGAGCCATATTAAAGTCTCCATCATTCACCATTTTTTTCCCTCACCTTCAGTTATGGATGGAAACAGATGACCGGGAAATTGCACCCTGTCTGACAAATGGCAGGATGGCATGGCTCTACGGGCTGCCCACCAGCAAACTGCTGCTACTGAAGGAAAGGATGGGAACAGATCGCCTCCCGCTGCTCCAATTACCGAACACGCTCATCTCACAGAGGGACTGCAGTCAACTCCATGGGAGGGGGATGGAAAAACACTGCCTTGTGTGAGGGCACATGATGATGGGGTCAAGGGTAAGATGACATCTCATTCCAATCAGCTATCAGCCTTAATTTGTTATTTCACTAAAGTGGGGGTCCAGCAGACAGGTGACCAATGCAGTTATAGGACATTGCTGCATAATTCAAACAGTTAACTGGTAATATAATGTGAACTGCTTTGCATTAAAAAAACATGGAAGTGCTATGTTGGGGAAAGAGGTGAGCCAATGATTTTTTGTCCAGTTAGAATGTGATATACTTGAGCTCTGAAATGTGATTTGGCTATTCACTATTAGCTTAAAGTGCTCCTTAAGGGAATGAGGGAGTTACGTTTTAAAAATAAAAATCGGGGGAGAGCAGGGAGGGGTAGCGGGGGCTCTTTGTTAGATTTAAATGCTGCACTATGTTCTCTGTGACAGGCTGGTGGTAATTTATTGCCACAGCCATTACGGTTATTAGAAAACTCACTCAGGAAGACAAATGGCAGCATGGCTGGTCGTTGGTCTTCCGTCAGGGCTGACAAGGGAGACGCAGCACTCTTGGCTATTGACATTTTCACACCTAAAGCCAAGCTCTGCCAGCTGTATTGCAATCGAAACCCCAACTTAATGGCAATGAGCTAAATCATCCCTGGCCTTGGCGTACAACTTTTCTTTATTTCCTTTATAAAAGGAGGAGCATCCTGGTCGTCAGCAACAGGGTGCAGCCTTTTTTGAAATGGACATTTCATGGGTAGATATTTTTTTCCCCAGACTGACGGATTAAAATAAATCCTGCCATAAATAACTTCTATCACAAAGAGCCATTAAGAGAGACCGTTAGGAGTGTCTAAATGGAAGCCATTTCTTCTGTATGACTGAGTGTGGAGGGAAGTAGGAGGAGAGGGAGGAGATTTGAGACAAAGGCACTGTGTGACAATGTACTTTTTCAATTTCAACATTTCTGAGGCCTATGAGTCATATTTCACTCAGTGGCCCAGAAAGAATGACAAATGATTCCAGTTGTGTTGCAGCAATTGAAAGGGAAAGGTGACATGGCTATCAGTGAGGGCTTCGGCCCCACAATAACACCTTGTCCGTTAGCAGAAAATACGGGGATAAAAAACAAAGGCTGGGGAAACAACAAGAAGAAAAGTTTGAAGTTGGGTTTACTTACAATTTAGCTATTCTTAGAGCCGAGAGGGGACATAAAAGGTTTGACCTGAACAAACCATTACAAAAGTACGGAAGCCCTAAACGGCCATGAATCCAAACTACTTTTTTAATGCCGTTTTCTCAAGATCACAAGTTCATTATCTCGTTATCACGAGAAAACAAAAGCCTCTTTTCTCGAGATAACGAGATAATGAACTCGTGATCTCGAGAAAACTGCATTAAAAAATGCTTGGATCCATGGCCATTTAGGGCTTCTGTACAAAAGCCTATTACATTATATAAAATGTTACATTTCTGGTGTAAGGATAGTGCCATTGCCTTGTCAGATTGATGTTTTTATTTAATATATGCTATTTTAGATCAGTTTAAATGTACATGTTTTGCAGCTGTATATTTTCTTTGATCACAGTCTTGTTTTTGTGTGCTTTGACTTACAACTGAACATTTAGCCCACAAATACCGAGATATATATCGTATCCTATATCGCCATTCAGCAAAAAAAATACTGACATATGATTTTTGGTCCATATTGCCCAAAATATTAACAGTGGGAAATAAGTGAACGAGTTCATGTTTAGAGCATTACATATATTTGTGAATAAAACACATTTTTCACCGTACTCCTGTGTGTGGTACTGAATTGTTTTGCTTGCTAGCACCAGTGCTACCACTTAAAAAAGTAAGCGTACAGCCCTGCCATAGGGATGATAGACAAAAGTTCACGGGGGTTACCAAAAAACAAATCACCCTGAAACCAAGTTGCAGGGGAATCTGGGGAGAAGTTGCCAAGAGAATCTTGTTTGGGGACAAACAGACTGATAGAAGGACAAAGAGAGAGACTGAAAGACAGACAGATCAATGAAAGGAGTATAGTCATGTCATTGTGCAGGAATTACTTTTTTTTTTTTGTCTACAGAACAACATTGACCTCCCTTGACTCATCTGCTTACTGGAGCAAAAACGCTGGCTGGCTGGCTGGCTGGCTGGGGACAGCAGTCCCAAGAAATCAGTCAATTAGAAAGTAAGTGTGTGAATAACAATGCCATTTCATGTCGAATATGCATTCTCTTTCACTTAAAAGAAGAAAAAAAAAAACAGTATTTTACTTTAAAACAAATACTAGGATACTAGACAAAATAACCATAAAGTGTATGGGGTGTATATGTTGTAAATATGGAGCAGGGTTGTATGAATAACGCAGTAATTGTACAGCCCGGTGCTCGAACACTGACATGTATTCCTGAGAGGCCACAGGGTGTCTGAGAAGCTGTGTGTTGAATTGCTAATGGAATGTCATGTGAAGGGGAACGCCGGATACACGAGGGTAATGGTGATGATGGCACTGCGCTGATAGCTTCCACAACAGTGTAGTTTGTGGCATGTTTGTGCGTTTGTCGAGGGAGAGGTTAATATACAGCGCAGAGGCTGGTTTCCATTACCTTGTGTCAGGAAGCAGAAAGCCAACTGTATTGCAACAGAAAAATTATGACATCTCCAACAGCCACAACTGTTTTCTACCGCTAACAACGCTGAGACTTTCCCGGTCACAAAATGATTTCATTACGTCTTTACAAGGCAGGATACGAATAGAGGTAGGCCTTCGTAGTGTGACATGTGCATTCTCCATGCTAGGCTTTTATTGAAGATATGTATTGGTTTAGCGAAGGCCAA
>JAOVVB010062226.1:0-14291 GCA_028570985.1 Heterobranchus longifilis | reverse complement strand
AAAAGACATGTTTATGTTGAAATAAATACACTTATACAAGTAGTTATGTCTCTCGTTGTATTGATTTGCCCTTTTATGGACGTAATGCGCAAAAATAGATATTCGAATAGGTTCAAACCTATGTGGGATTTTTTAGAAGGAATAATCGAACGTCATTCTTGGCCAATTTTAACAGCCCTAATTGCAGCTCTACCAATTTAACTGAGGCACAGTATAACTACTGCACTTTATATACCGAAGCTCGTACTGGTGTTTGTGGACTTGTACCATAGACTAAATGCTTTATATGTAGTGTACTGAATTCCAAATGATTTATTACAAAACATATATGCTTGAGTCGTGAAGTATGTTCAAGGTCACTGCTGTGCCTATTATACTGTAATACTTTAGTTTTCCTCATATACTTTCTGTGTACTGCATGTAGTTAATGTTAATGTCTGACAGTGAATGCCCCAATGTATCGCGACACTCTCCGACCGAAAGTTAATGACACTTGATGATAGATGACACCTTATCTGTTTACCCATGATGCACTAGGCCATCATTCACCAAATTATTCAACGATGACAAGGGGCCGACTATCAGTAGCGTGGCAGACATCATTCATATCTGTAACATCATCTAATTAAAAGACATCACTCCTGCCAGACAGTTGCCTTACTGCTAGCTGAAGCAAATTGATTCTCAACCCCCTGCTAGTCTATGCAAAGGAGGAATGAATAATGCATGGACATTAAAGTCTTATCTTCTGTCCTGACAAACAACGTTGCCACGCTTTGAATATTCCACAAAGGTGTGCAAAGGGTCCTTATTAGCAGAGTAGTCAGACAGGTGCCGTTTTCATGGGGAGTCATTCTGCATTTACGGCCGTTCGTTTCCAAGTTGCACCATAATTCTGGACACACTGGATCAACTGATTTACTTTATGGCGGTGCTGAGTTTACAACAGCGCTCACGGTATTTGCATAGATTTTTATACATGTAGCTGCCACTCACAGATCATGCTGGCAATTAACTGAAAAACTATAACATTGCAATGCATTTTTGCCACAGGCATTATGACCATGGTCAAATCAATCCATGGATTTCTGTCCATTTTGCTCCACTGCAGGTCTCCTGGTTACATCTGCAACCTGTATGTGTCCGTATATAATATATGTGCTGTTTGTATTGTTGTATTATTGCTCACCTGACCGGGGACTGGTGATGAAAGTTAGCCTTTAGCTATATCACTGTATAGTGCATCTTATTTCATTTTTATACATGGTCCCTGTCACATAAACTTTAAATAAATAAATAAAAATGTTCAAGGCTATGACTCAAGCCATCATTGAAGATGTGAAGATGAACAGCTGTGCACTGGGCCTCTCATATAAAAAAGAAAGCTTTAACTGTGTGTTGCATTACATAGCTGTTTTATACCTGTGTGTGGAAGAACAGTAATAAAATAGATTGGCCACGCTCAGTAAATCTGAGTGACTAGTGTTATTCATTTGATCCAATAACATAATAAAAAGTAATGCTTTCACAATTAGCATTTATTTCCTAATGTGAATCTTATAAGGTTAGCTGATAATGGGCATCAGGGCAGGACATATAATGCAGCACTGTGATCTAAGACTATGTTCACATCCCAGGGCTTAATGCTCAGATCAGATCTGCGTTGTTTGGACATTCATATTATATTTATGTGGCCCATATCAGACTCAAGTGTGAACTGTCAACTGTCAACCGTCCTGAACGGATGCACATGTGCAAAATAACAATAACTAGACATCACACGCAGCACGCTGTCATATGGAAGTAAACATGGCAGCCACAGAGGTGACTAAAGTCATCAGTTACAGTTTAATTCATAAGTTTATATGGGGTGGAAACCACCGGATTTGTGAGCAGATAAGGAGGACACGGATGAGGAGAAAGAGAGCCAAATTAATGCTTTTTGTGGAGTAATGGCCGCTACTTTTCTACAGAGGTGTGCGTGGATACTGCACATCGGAGTAGCACTGGCGGGAACTTAATGCACATGAAAAGAATTTACTCAAACAGATGTCCTCCAAAATTTCAGTAATGTTCAGGACTACTTTTAACTACATATTTGTCAGCACCTCTCCACAAGACTCTCACAGAAAGACACTTACACACAGAGGAGTTTGGTTGTATTAAAGCACAGAGGAGTTGCAACAGGAGCAGGTGAGGGAGTGATGTAATATAATTAGACAAATGTCTGTAGTAATATCCTGCACATTCATGAATTTGGGTACATTTTATGAAGCTAAAAATATAAGGTTGTTTATCGGCGGTCCCTGGGGGACTCCATGCCGTCGACTCTGTGTAAAACAGAACTTGATAAGCGGCAGGCGGGTGTCAGAGCACAGCACAAACGTGTGTTTGGAAAAAGGGGCTTAAAAGAATTCCGATATGACCATTCAGACTGAGGTCGCATTGCAAAAATTCAGATCTGTATCTGATTCAGGACCACATATCAAAGTGGCCCAGATCTGATTGAAAACAACAGATCTGGGCCACATGTGCTTGTAATGTAATCGTAGCCTAAGATGAGTTTAAATCCCATGTTGGTGAGCAGCTAGATTTCTGAGCTAGATGTTGAACAGCGTGGTGTGTTCATGTTAAAAAGTCCTTCAACTTCTACTCAGACTCTGACCTTGATGGAAGTAAATGAAGATTGAATTTAATGACTCCCCATAATATGAAAGGGCTGCTAGTTCTGCTTAATCCACTGAGAATCGACACCAGGGGCTGCAACGCGATGCAGCTTTCACACACTTTCTGATTATTTTTTGGTTTTGCATGTCTGGCCCAGATCTACAACCCAGCCACTTCTTTTCTATAGGACCACACTACTTGTGATGATGTTTTGACAAATCCATGTCTCTGTTGTTTTTAAGGCGTCAGCTCCTTTGCACAATGATTGTGATATCTCCTTTGGTTGATCTAGATTTCTATTGAAATCAGGTGAACTGAAAAGTTCAATAGAGTTGCCATTCTCTAGAGAAGGTGAATCTGTGACCTTCCTTTCTCAGCTGCCTCACAGGCACATTGAGGGCCCATCTTTGAAGCACCTAAGCACTTAGAAAAGTTAAGTAGGTTTAACAATGAATAAAGTGAAGTAGACACCAGCTGAGAACTACAATGACCTCCAAGTATGTAAAACGCTCATATAAAGTCAGTACTGGGTGAACTGAGGTGAAATGTGCTCCAGTAGTGTGCATGAAATACTTAACTCAAACTGAGTTGTTGACAAAGACAAGCACCAAGCACATTACCGTTTGATTGAATCTGCAACTTTTTAAATAGTACTTTATGGATATGGAAAAGAAGAAGTAAAAGAGAGGAGTAAGACAAGTTGAAAGAAACTCCGCCACAAAGGGGGAGATTTACTCACATTAAATATTTCCTTGTGAGGAGTAAGCTGGAAGCTTGCAAAAAAAAGATCTGAAAACTGAAGAGGAAGTAGTAGTTGGGAGTTAGAGGAACTCAACTCTTCAAGGAAATGCAGCTCTCCACAGATTGACTGGGGTTACTTTATTTTCATGATTTACCAGAAGGGGTTTGCTCCCACACATTCACATGATATGGAGAATAGCAGACAAGATGAGAATCCTTCACTTTGCTCTCGTGACTTTGTCTGCTCTGAGAAATGCTTTAAATACAAAGGGCCGATGAGATGAAGTTTGATTATGAATTCTCTCCCACTGCTAAATGTGACAAACCAGCCAAATGTCAGAGGATATTGAGCTGACTGAAAATGTCAGACAGAGGGGAACCGTGAAAGAGAGCACGAGGAGGAAACAAATGGAGGACACATGTGTTGGTAGACACATAGACAGAGTACCTGTCATACCTGGGTTGGTTTGAACTATTGTTTCACATTAGTCATGTTTTCTTTGGCACAAACTCCATGTTGGATGCCTTTATCCACCTGCCCCAGAGGACCAAACATTTCAAGACCGACAATACATTTTGCAACAATCTGGAGTTCAAACTAAGTAAACCTTTAGCGAGATATCAAACACTATTCCAAGTTAATCAACATCATGACTTTGTAATGACCCCTGTTTCCAAGGAATAGTAACAGAATGAATGAATGAATGAATGAATTTATTTGATGATTAAAAGAAGCACATAACACTGCATTGCAGTCATGACATACATTAAAAAATCATCAAGGATAAAAACAGAATAAAGTCTGAAGACGTATTTCCACTGTGGTCCTCTAAATGAATGATTTCAAAGTAAAACACAATCAAAACTTAATTAGACAAACGTTTTCAAATAAATGTATGGAAACTTATGTCATGAGCTCTGTTGTTTCTATGGTTTCAAGTTACCCTTTCTGTTACAGTTTAATCACATTTACTCCATTGTTGCTGTCAAAGTGAATTATTATAAGTAGTCAAAAATGATGCAGACACATTTGTCACAATATTTATAGACTAAGATAAAGGGAGAGATTAACTTCAACAACACATGTAATAAACACATCAGGAGATATTAAAAGTATTGAGTCAGAATTAAATTTCTGCCACAACTTATCCATGTTTTCAGGGACGATGTAAAAGGAAAATGTGGGCACAAAAATAGCAGATGTTGCCTAAACCTTCATTTTTCTGGGACAGTGTTAAGCCTTTTCAAACTTAGAAAACTCTGAATGTTTTTTTTCTAATGACACAAAACATTTTACTACCAACTTTGGACTGACTTCTGGTGATGTCATGATAGAAGCTAAAGTAAAGCTCTGTCTCAAAGACAACATTTGACAACTTGATTTATACTCAGTATTACAGAGCAGAGTAGCCTCATAAAATGAGCTAGACAGTAAATGTTTGAGTAATATATTTTTTTGTAATAGGTATTATAAGGAAGCTTGTTCATTTCTCCTTGACAAACGCCATGGATGATGAGAGAAAAGCAGAATATTTTACTGTCACTGGCTGGAAAATTAAGGGCAGAAAGCAAAGAACACAATACAATTATGGTAATTCTAAAGTGTGTTAGTTATAATATAAAGGGGATAAATAATCCCATCAAGGGGAAAAACTCCTTTGTCAATTTAAGAATATACAGTGCTCAATTGCATTGGTCCAAGAAACACATCTAAAAGAGGAAGAACACTCAAAGCTAAAAGGAGAGAGAGTAGACCAGGTATATAGTGCTTCCTGTAAAAATGGGAAGAAAAGAGGGGTAGCTATCCTTTTTAATAAATCAGTTTACTTACTACTACAATGAAGAGCTGATCCAAGATGATGAAAGTAGATATGTTAAATGGTTATAATAAAGTGTGTAAAAGTCACTATACTGAATTTATATGCTCCCAATGAAGACTGCCCCCACTTCTTTTTAAGAAAATTGATTCTCTTTTAGCTGATAAAGGTAAAGGAAAGATTCTAATAGTGGGAGATTTCAATTGCATATTAGACCGGAAATTAACCCACAAAAGGTGAGACCCTTTTGGGGTCGATGGACGACCTAGGGTTAGTAGATGTCTGGCCCAAAGAAAGAGATTTCACATTTATGTCTCAGGTGAATGGGAGCTACTCCAAAATAGATTTTATTTTTATTTTTTTTTTAAAGATATATATATATATATATATATATAGAGAGAGAGAGAGAGAGAGAGAGAGAGTAAAGGAGTGTAAAATATAGCCTGTCACTATTTCAGATCATGGCTCAGTCACTCTTAAAGAAGAGAAACACTTTAAGAATCAGACACTTAATGTCTCAATACTGACTGCTAAAAATTGCTAAAATGGGAAAATGCAGTAGGACTTGGCTGACTGTCTGAAAACAGAAATTAACAGATTACAAAGAGAGCAAAAACAAAAAAGACAAAAAATACTGACAACAAGCCAAATGGAAACTAGATGAGCTACTAACCTACAAGGCAGAGGGAGCTCTGAGACTTACCAGCAGAAAGTATTATGAAATGGGTAACGGAGCAAGTAGGCTGCCTGCCTTTCAATTACGTAAAGCCCAGTCAAATCGGGTGGTACCCAAGATTAGACATCCCATAACCAATCAATTAGTATCACAACCAAAAGAAACTGCAGATGCTTACACGGCATACTATACAACAAACCTATATGAAAAGATTTGACCAAACTATCGAATGAAGAGCCGACGGAGCTGGTCAGGCCTATCACAGAGACACATGCAAAACAAACCATCCTCAAACTTAAAAATAACAAGTCTCCAGGAATTGACAGGTTTCTGGGAGAACATTATAAGACATTTAAAAATGAACTTGTAATACGTACAATTAGCTCTAGAAAAGGGAGATCCACCTAGGTCGTGGTCTGAAGCAATTCTAACAATAATTCAGAAGGAATTAGAAAAAGACCCCACCCTATGTATGGGAAACTGGCCTATAAGACTTCTCTGTGGAGACTTAAAGATCCTCTTAGCTAAAAGAATACAGAAACATATTAAAAACTGGTGAAACCAGACCAAATGGGATCATTGGTAGCCGTCAAGGCACTAATAATATTAGAAAAGCACTAACTTTGCAGTCAATAACAACATCTAGCAACATCAATGCTTCTCAGTTTAGACGCTGAAAAACATTTGATAGAGAGGATTGGGTTTATCTACAGCAAACATTGATAAATATGGGCTTTGGGGACATGTTTATTAGATGGATAAACTTTTTTAAATGATGTTTATATATATATATTTGTAAACACTGTGCTCTCTGTGGAAAGAAGAGTAGTTGCTAGTGCGGTGGTATAATGGATTAATAACAAGGAGATGATGAGGATAGCCCAGGGGATAAGTCTGTCATTCTTACCTTTCTTGAATAAAATGTTTTGGAATAAAGTTTAAGTTAAGAATGAATGGATAAGGGGATGGTCAATGGTTAGAGAGAGACTGGGGGGACCACTCTCTTTGTCAAGAGTCATGTCAGTTGTTGGCAACATCGATTTCCTTCCACCGGTATGGGATAGTGGATTAAGACGGCAGGCAGCGAAAGGCATGAGTACAGTAAACCAGCTATTTGAGGGCAGGGAATCAGTTCACATTACCCCCGAATGATCTGTTCCGATACCTAGATATAACGCACTACATTAAAAGCCATGCAGAGCGGGAAAAGATTAAAAGAGACCCAACAGCTATCGAACATTTTATTATGGTAACAGAAAAACACTTGCCAAGTAAAAATGATATCTCCCACGTCTACAGATTGTTAACAGCTGACATGGCAAAAAAGTTTTCCCCTCCATGTGACAGAGAAATGGAAGATATAATTAGTTAGAATTATTGAGGACAGGACAGGGAGGATATCTGTATGAGTAGCCACAAAGGTATTAACAGTCATCTATGGAAATAATTTGATTGGAAGATAAAAAATGAGATTTTTCAGGACTGCATTGATAGTTTCAATATTTGATAAAGGTTCAGTATCAGCTTTATGTTGGAGGAAATGTGGGCTGACTGGTGATCAGTTTCATATCTTCTGGGACTGTCCAGTACTGCAGGGATTTTGGCAAGATATAAAAGAGATTGAAAAAATAATGACAAAAATTGCCATCCCAATGGATCCTGTGTTGTTTTTACTTGAAGAACCACCACAAATGTAACAGGCAAAGACCAAAGATCTACTCACACTTCTGCTGATTGCTAGAAAAATGCTAACTTTAAATTGGAGGAAAGTGCTTTCACCAACGCAAACTCAATGAGACTGAAACAAGTCTGCACAGCGTACTGTATGACAGCAAAACTGCAAATGAAGACGGATGATCTTTATGTTGTACTTGACTGTCTAAATGCTAGGATGTGGACTTGGAAAAATAAAGAAAGAAAAGCCCTCTTTCAAGGACTGTTTGACAGTGTTTTATGTTTTATGGCATTGACATTGAAATTTAAATAAAGTGAAAAGAAAAAAGTAAACTTTGGACTCACCCAAAGCTGTGTAGAACTCCTCTTTTGTCAGGTGCTCGTCGTCATTGACGTCGTTGTACTTCAGCAGATCGAACAATGTGCACTCAGAGACATCCTTGGACAGACCTTCTTGCTTGATGACCTTCAGTGAGAATGCATTGATGTTTGGTTAAAGACAGTGGACAGTACTTTTAGATGTGACTGAAAAATACAGCAATGCTGCCAAATCTGTGTACCACATGGTATCATTCCCAAAGTTTTATTGTGAAGAATTTAAAGGAAATGAAATGTATTTTTTTACCGCTCCTTTACCGTTCTACAGCCCCTTGTACACTACACACTGGTGGACAAAAAGAAGAAAAAAAAGACGGCTTGCTTTAAGAATCTCTGCAACTGATGATTCGAATCTCCGACTTTCTGGGAGCAGCTAATGTTGGATGTCAAAGTTGATGAAACACACACACACAGTATTAGCTGTCAGTGTATTGTAGCCAACCTGAAGTTTTGTTGCAATAGATGGTGAAAAAAAGGCCCCAAACACTGCAGATTTTATCAACATCCCCCTCCGCATGGCCCTGCATGGCAGTGGCGCATCCATCATACTAGATCAGCTGTCAAAATGCTGATCACAAGAGACGGCTTTATACATCATGCCTCGTCCATCGGATCACTGCACTTCCCTTCCCACATGACTTGCCCAAAATTTAGGAGTCACCTGTAATAGAATATCCGTAGTGTATCCTAGAAACACACCACGTAACAAATAACAGTGGTGTACACAATAGAACAGCTGCTTTCTTTCACTTAAAATGCTATGCAGATTCCTCAGGAAAAAGGTATTGAAACTCCAAAATATGCTCGACTCTGCTCCTTTCTTGCTTGCCTTGACTTGTAGTGCAAATGTAAGTGGGCTTTGAGACATTTGTAAGTGGTGTTGGAGTTGCATGCTTTGATGCTTTAGCACTATTTATTCAATATTTCCTGACATGTCATTACTCCCCACACACAAACCTTTGATTAATCTGGTTACTTCACATATTTGCAGTGACTTTTCTTCTGTAGCGAGTGACTAGTATTCAACCAGAGTAAAAGAGGACCACGGACATGTTTTCAGCAGATCCTGTGAGCTGTGAGAACTCATACACATCATTGATGGGATAACCAGCTGTAATGTTTATTGAGAATGCAGCTTCTGCCTGTTACAAATTGAAGCTTAATTTACAGAACCAATGGTGCATTGACTGTTTAGTCAGATAGAATACTGATCTACCCAAGTTTTTACTACTTCATAACACTTTAGACTCATTTCAGTAATTACACAGAATCTATTTGGTAGAGTAGGACAGCAATCATGTACCATAGCCACACGTGGACATATGCAGTTGAAAACACAGTACTGGTCAATGGCCTACTTTCAATGGCTGTTGGCAAGATCACATCTGAATGCTGCTGTCCCTCACTAGCAGAACACCACTGTTTCTATATAAAACCAGATGATTCTGATAAGGCAGTGTTACTAAGTTTAGTTGTATTATGCTTCTGTTCAACCTTCAAGACCAGCTTTCTGATATCATAGACATCCGTTTATCTCTTGCTCCTTTTCACTCCATATCCGTCTTCACCATCACATTTAATGTACCTTTTATCTACCAATTCAAAAAATATTTTTAAAGTCATGTTTGACTCCTCTTTAGCACACTTCTGTCATTTTCATGCAGACAAATTAATATATTGTATGTGTTAAACCTCTGCATGCATTTGCCAAAATCCTACGCATTGGTAAGAGGATGTTAAAGGGTTTACTGTAGTGCAGACCTTGTGTGTGGGTCATGTAGATAGATATTTAATACTGTTCCTCTTTGAGGAATTAATAGTTAGTGATGCTGATAATTAAACCTTTAACAGTTAATCGACAATAAGAATTTTGACCAATTAGTTGCATGGTAAAAGAAAACTCTTACAGCTCATGGAGGTGACGCATGCCTTTTATTGAAGTAGCTTATTGGAGAGCTTAAAACACATAAAGCTACTACATTAGTGGCTCTCACGACAGACTGCTGGACAGCGCTCACAACAGAGAGATGCGTGACAAATGCCAGTATATTGTTGAGGACTGGCGGGTTAAATCAGCCGTCCTACTATGCCAGGCAGCCACACAGCTGACATCCTCGCAGCTAAACTATTTGATGCGGTGGAGATCTGAGGACTTGAGGTTGCGGTTACACCTGTGAGACGCGAGTCTACACGGAGTCAGTGCAGACAGCTCTGAGAGCATATCTGAAAATTAACTGCATGTGTCCACGGCAATGCACGCAACATCGTGGCTGCTAACTCTCCCGGACGGGTGGACTGGGACTCAGTTGCCTGCTCGTCTGTTAATGATCGGCTAACAAGGGTTGGCTGTCAGTCAGGGAAAAAAAGAAATCTAGGGCTGCCTCCTCTTAGTCGATTAATCAGTCATTTTGGTCTTAGTCGACTAAGATTGCTTTAGTCAATTAGTTGGTTTTTAGGATTATTTCGTACTGAATGACTTATTTCAAGAATTTCCGAAAAAAATCAAAATTAGCATACCTAATTGGAGTATTTTCAAAGACTTGCACCTTCATTACACCTATTCTAGATAGATAGATAGATAGATATATACTTTATTCATCCCCTTGGGGAAATTCACATTATTCTGGTCTCGACAAAGACTTAATTTGCTCCAGTGGAGGGACAAAAAGAAAACAATGGGCCTCATTCACCAACCGTTCTTACGCAGTTTTTACAGAGATTCTGACATTCGCCAATGTTTGCTTACCAGGGATTTGTTCTTGGGTAAGAACAAAATCTACGCACACTCAGGAGCACTCTTCAGTACATTTTAGTACTGACATGTCTGTGAAAAATAATTAGTTATTGCATTTTCTTCAATTATACAGTTGTAAAATATTACAGGATATAAATTACAATTATATTTTAATCATTTATGATATTTTGAAATATTTTTTATTATTATTTACAAAGCTGTATGGTCTTTCAAAATAAATAAGCACTACACTTCAATTCACTCAATCAATTATGTTCATTAATGCCATCCAATAATTAGTGATTGTTCAAGCTATTTATAGGCCCACACATACATGCAGACAGGGTCTAAATTAAGCATAAAATGCCTAAAAACATATCTATAAAAAAAATAATTACTTGAATCTCAGAAAAATTGAGTTTTTTTTATGTTTGGAGTCCAGTAATTCCTCTTTTTTAGATTTTAATTTGGGCATTTTTGACTTAATTCTCTCAACTTCTGTTTTCCTTTTCTGTGTGTTTGCACACAGCCCTACAGTCTCATGCCCTTTTATGGGCATCGGTGGGGCGTTAACCTGCTAATTAGGATAAACTGGCACGCCCTTTGAATTTGCGGGGAGATGGGATTCATAATTACAAGAACAAAGATACAAACAATTCTGCAGTTTAAGAACGTGTCACAAATCCCACTTAGACTTTTCTGAGAAACTTTCTTCAGAACAAATTTAAGAAAAAAACATAGGAAGATATTGGTGAATGAGGCCCAATGACCAGGTGTGTGTGCATTACCAGTTCTATCTTTATCCTACATGTTTAACAGGTAGGGCTAGAGCAGGGTCCATGGTGGACAAGGTACTGTCTTCTCATACCTTTTTTGCTAAAAGGAATCATTTCAGGCATTCTGTCGTTGGTCAAAATGATAGAGATGAGCAATGAAAGAAAAAAGAAGTTTTGATCTGCCATTTTAAAAGGGCACCCAAGACTAAAAGGCCAGAGACAACTGCTCCCTGTGCCCCTTCATGTGCACACTCTAGCAAGTCAAGTAAGCCAGGGTGAGGGATTTCCATCCTAGAATTTCAAATAAGATCAGAAAACACTCCAATTATAAAGGGTGCTTTAGGGCACGAGGGTGGCAGCCATGGTTTGGTACTTTCAACTGCTGATAAGAGTGTGACTTGCTTGTGCAATGCTCTTTTAGAGGGCTTGTTCACACCAGTATTTAATTTGCATAAATCTCTTGTCTTTTTTCACATTCATCTTTTGTCAATAAGGCAAACTTCTGCAGTCGTAGCTACTGAGGTTAAGAACATGCAGATTGCCCATACAATACATATAAGTGAATCTGAATCTTTCTATATTAAGTATGATATTTAAAACTCACATCCTTTGGAGAGAAAAGAAAACTGTATATCCCGAGCTATTAATTACTCTGAAATTACATTCTGTGAACATTTAATGCACCAACATAAAAACTCATTAAAGACCCAATCCATAATTACATTTTGGTGTCCTTATGTTGAAGCACCGTCAACCCACAACTGCCTTCGTTTATTAAGTGATTTATCAGATTGATGAAGCTATTTCACTCTGATATTTATCATGCAATCCTTTATTATGCATGTTTCCCGTCACTGCAGCAAAACAGGCCTGTAGTTTGGGTTGCAAAACCACAGAGTAAGGAAAAAACCTCACTCTATGTATTAAATGTTGACACTATTTATTACAGTGCTGCGCTCTCCCCTTATTTTGCACTGCTTGAGATGTTTGTCTTGTCTGTCCTATATGTATGTTGGCATGCAGTATCCCCCCTGGAGGATTAAAAATGTATTTTGTATCGTATTGCAATCTTCATTTCGAAGCTAAAGAACATAAAAGGACCACGTCAGAAAACCAGAGTTCTCGCACAGCTAGGTGTTTCTCAAAGACAGAGACGGCCATGAATGTATGCATGCATGCAAGAAAAACTCTTTGGATTTAATTGAAAAACCCCATAAGGGCCACCTGCAATCCAATAATATTTAAATTTCTGACTATTCCAGAAATGCTCGCTTCTCTTCTCTGAGCATTTGCAGCTGATATAGTGTATGAATTCTGCCAACATTTCCATATGTGTCTAGGATAATAGGGGAGGAGGGCTAAAAGCAGCCCTTGGGTAACCCTTTAACAGAGTTTCTCCATCTGGATGTTAATTATTACTGACTAGCTTGTGCCATTCAAACACTGGAGGAGAGGTGGAGTGGTGCAGCTTGGCCTGGAGTAGAATAAATGGCATCACCAATAGGTTTGAAAATCCAAAGTAATATTCAACAGCTTTAAAGGGCATATTCAAATTCACATTCACAATATTATTCCATAAAACATAGCATAACATGGTTTGTTGACTATGCATTTCACTCACTAAGCATTGATTTCTCTCATGCTGGCACAGGGCACCAAGTAAATGTAAAAACATGTAAAAATATGTAAATAATATGAAAATAAGGCAAAAATATCACTGTTTTTGAGGCGTTATTTAGATGCTTTGAACTCAAAATACTAAAATATATTCAAATTAATCCAATGAGACCTCCCCCGTTGGGCAAGAGGGCACTGACAAAGCTAACCAAGGTGACCCCTGTGCAGATGGGACATCCTACTGGATCAGCAGGAAACTGATCTAAGAACAGCCACTGGTTTCATGTTTCTGAAAACCACCGCAGGTTGCTTACCCTTTCAATTATTTAAATACATTCTATATTAAATCAGTCCTCAGGTACTGGGAGACTTTATTTGTTATGCACAGAATATCTTTTTACAACCATCCCTCTTGGCAGCACTGGTCAAAGGCTGCAGCCTCCCATGAGCACAAAGACTCCTTTGACCCACATTGCTTTTCAAAAGATTTACCAAGAGCCACGCACCGCAGCTACCAGAGGGAAGGGTAAGAGGAGTAAAATGGACACAAAAATGGCAGACATCAAAGTGGCTAGTTTAAAGGTGCTGTATGCGAAATTCAGAATCTGGGATTGGCTGCACACGGCTCTCACCTCTGACGTCACAAGCAAACATGGAGGTGGCTGAGCCGAAATGGCGGCGGCTAGCAGTGCTAACAACGACAACAGTGCTGACAGAGCTAATAGTGTTTATAGGTTGTTTGCATATGACGTCACACATAGTGCGCTTTCCAGATGGAGGGCAGGCAACTGGAGGCAGAATACCAACAACACACAAATGCATTTTGTTTGAGCTGTTTACGGCTGTTCCAATTGATCAAATCGGTAACAAACGAGGGCTACTTTTGAGTCCTGAAAATAGTAGTAACGCTACATAAAAAAATAAAAAATAGAAAAAACAACTGCGAAATGGCGGCAGATATGAATGAAAATCCTGCATCTTCAGTCTGTAGGGGTGGAGTCAACTAACGTTAATGTCAAGCTTTAACATTACGATAAACATGCCTCGAGTTATTATTGTGATGCACTTACAATGTGCCGTGACAGCTTCTCTGTGTTTTTAAGCCACAACACCGTTTTACCAGACCTCTGGGAATGTGTGGTCTAGTAGGTAAGTTAACGTAGAAAATAGTAGCTAACGTTAGCTAGCGTTAGTAGCCTGATGCCAGTGGT
>JAOVVB010062197.1:0-14292 GCA_028570985.1 Heterobranchus longifilis | reverse complement strand
GATTTGATTTAATTCAGGGGCCTGCGATCGATATGAGACAATATCATATGTCCATTTAACACAATCAGTTATATTTATATCAACTCACTAAAATATGATTTGACAATTTTATTACTGAGCTCTTCCAGACATTTAAATAAGAAACAATCTATTCTTTTAAATGAAAATAATAAATATAAAGTGGGAAAATACAGTAAAGGTGCATCTTAAATAGGGCTGAACTATTTTGAAAAAAATATCTAATTCCGATTATTTTGACTGATATTGCAATTGCCATATGATTTGCGATATTAGAGGGAATTGGCATTTTTACATAATTATTCATATTTGTATTGAAAAACATCTTAAAATGATCATGGTGTGATTTTTGCAAGTATCTGTAAATATTTTTCTTAAATGTGTAGAATACAATTTGTAGGCTGGGACATCACTGCAGCATCACAATATTTAATTAAAAATGGTATTTTGAGACACACACACAGCAAATATCGTATCCTTGTCCAAAGAATCATAACATTGTATCGTGATGAAATATACACCCCTACTCTTTATGGTAATTTTTCATCTCTTAGTGGTTGTTTTGTGTCTCTTTGTGGTAATTTTGCATCTCTTTATGGTCATTTTGCTTGTCTTTGTGATCATTTTGTATCTCTTAGTGATTGTTTTGCATCTCTTTGTGGTCATTGTGCATCTCTTTGTGGTCATTGTGCATCTCTTTGTGGTCATTTAGGTCTCTTTGTGATAATTTTGCTTCTTGCGGTTGTTTTGCTTCTCTTTGTGCTTGTGTTGCGTTTCTCTGTGGTCATTTTCCATCTTTGTAATTTTGCATTTCTTTTTGGTTGTTTTGCGTCTCTTTGTAGTCGTTTGATTGGTCTCAGGCATGTCACATTTGAAAGGCCATTTAGTTTATAGCAGTACATTCACAGCTTGCTCCCTGGAGGATGTGCCTGCCTTGCTGCTGGCTCTGATGGGACAAATTCTCCTCCTACTCTAAATGAACCTTGACTCCAATCAGCTTGGCCGGATCTGGAGGGATTGTCAAAATACTCTATGGCTCAGAAGTGCTAAAAACTGCCATAGACCAAAGAGAGAAAATCTAACCTAACCTGGAGCCCCCAGTAGAAATGCCAGTAAAATCACTTCAAAGAAAGTGAGGCACCAGATTGCCACATGCCCCCGAGCTCAGATCCACACAACCCCGGCTTCAAATTCTAGCAACCCTGAGGATGCCCATTGATTTCAGTATAATCACTATAAAACACCCAGTGGCTTAGAGTTAATTCCGCTATCTGCTGTGGCTCCTTGAAGAACAAATATCCAGGATGTGGCAGAAAGACAGTGGATGTGAGACTTTTAGTAATAGTGGGTTCACAGAGAAGGCTGCCAATGTGACAGGAGAAAGTGTTTCCATCAGGGGAAAAAAAGCTTTTTGAAGAGTTGCCAGAGTTGAAGAGGTGCTAAGAAGGCTGGATTACTGACCAGGCAAGGACAGCAACTGCCCCAGGGCCCCAGATCTCTGTGGCCCTTAATGCCCCAGGCTACTGCTTAATTTGTGGGCTTGAAGGCAAAATATAGTTTGGGCATGTCCTCTTAAGTTTCATGACACAAAAAAAGTTATATCCCGATAAACAACAAAAATATACTTAAACCTCTTAAAACGGCACTAAAACACACTTGACTCACTTTACCTTACATTTTGTTTTGTTGAGACTTTTCTCAAAATATTAGGCTTTTTTTTTCTCAGAGCAGTACGCCTTTTTTCTCAGAACATTACAACTTTTTTTCTCAAAACATTCCGCCTTTTTTTCTCTGAACATTACAACTTTTTTTCACAGAACATTATGACCTTTTTTAAAGAAACATTACGACTTTTTTTAAGAAAAATATATTATAACATATTCACAATTATCCACATAATGGAAATTCACCATGGTGACTTATTGTGAGTGTTTTTTTTTATTGCGATTTACGATAAAATCAATTATTGTCCCATTCCTAATGCTGACAGAGATGTCAGTGGGATCCCATATTACATGATGCAGCTCTGGGTACTCACGTTGTCCTCTCTGAGTTTATTGATGGTGATCTTCGCCTCCATGAGGTGGTTGTTGAGGAGGAGGATTTCCCTGCTGAGGGCTCTCTTTTCCTCTTCGTGGTGCTGGGACTGCAGTGTAAGAGAAAGAATCGACAAGAGAGAAGAGAAATGGGGAAAAAAAAAGAAAACAAAGGATGTCAGAGGTAGACCGAGTAGATGATAAGAAGGGGGACAGGAAGTAAAAGGTTAGAGGAAATAGTTGAGTGTTGAGATAACGAGAGAAAGATGAGGGAGCCAAAGTTGGAGGAGCAACAGAAGAAAAATAGCATGATAGAAGAGGGGAAGAAAAATGAGAGGAAGGGAGCCGTAAGTCACTATCAGTCTGAAGCCGGTGCCAGCAGCAGATCTTAATTAAAAGAAGATTACACTTGCCAGTGCTCATACAGTATTATATCAATTACTCTGGGAGAGAGAAAGGAGAGAGAAAAATAAAGAGGGAGAGACTGAGAATGACAAATTTTCAGTGATTACTGTCAAAGGAATGCAAAATGGCTCTGCTGGTGTGACATTTTAGCCCCAGTAACAGCGGAACCTAATGATGGTGATGTCTGCTGTTGGCTGGTCTGTCTTTCTGTCTGCCCACTTTAATCACGACAACTGTTGGCTACATTGTCCTGCAATTTGGCACAGACATTCATGGTGCCCTGAGGATTATTCCTAATGATTGTGGTGGCCCAGACCTCTCATCTAGCATCATGAGGCCAACATTTCTACTTGTACACATGAAACTAATGAGATGGATTGATTGTAGGGGTGTCATGATTCTCCAAATCCACGTTTCGATTAGACTTTTGATTTTAAGGTCACGGTTCGATTCAATTTATGATTTTTTTCCCCCCCAGCACTGACGGCTATGCCATCGTTTGACTATTGAGTCTTGATTCGTAAAGATCAACAGATCATTAGTTTTATACCCTGAAAACTGTCATTTAAATTTTCAAATTCTTCTTAAAAAAGATAGGCTACATGGTATCAAGTGTGATAATGACTGCCATGTTTTTTGGAATGTACCACACTAAGGCCATATGGTCAAATTTAAATAATTTATTTGGGAAATTGAAAGCTCATTTCTATAGATATTTGATTTAGAATTGAAATTGTGACATCCCTAATTGATTGAATTAAGCTTTCTGTGCACAGCTCTTGCTCTTCAGAGGATTAACCATTTCCATTTTGAACGCACTATGAGCTTTCCTTCAGCACCAGCCTCAGGTCAAAAAGTCAACTTTGTAAGAAAGATATCTTATAACCTAATAAATAGACTGCAGTGGAATCAGCTGAGCACATCATGCTCCCAAGGGGATAAACCCTTTTGATTTTAATTACACTGGGGCTGCTACGAGGGTCATGTCAGCAAGTCGACCTCACTCCCACATATTTCATCACAACTTTCATATTTTATTCATACAAATGTGTACTTCAATTTAACCATAATTGATGATCCCTTCAATATGATTTAATAATAAAGAGGACACAGCTCAATAACACTGAAATGAAAAGACAACAAAGTAATTTTCAGTAATCAAATCCTACTGAAATGTGTCCATTTTAACATTTTTAACATTTAAATAACAGCTCATAAAACAACATTGTCAGCCAGTGTGGTCTTTTAAATTATCATTGTAATAATCGTGTGCACATTAGCTCGCTATCCGTAGTGCTAGCTCGGCTACCCTTGTCAGTCACATGACCCTCGCCTTGTAGCGGTCTTTCTTACAGTATGTAGTGAAGCAGAAAGTAAGGGTGTGGAGGTCAGGGTTGTGAGTTGCCATGCACAAATATTGTAGACAGTGAGAAGTTTACAAATGTTGCCATTGGACGTCAATGAACGTAATCCAGAATAACAACAACAAGGTGTTGAATATAGCACGATTATCCTTGAATTTATTACATTTAAAGCGATGGAAATATACATTATGCATAGTTGGCATACAAATATGACAGCCACCAGCAGTTTATCCAGTCTTGTTTTTCCCCCCGGCCAATATCTGGGGCAGGCCTTTATTTGTTTGTTTTTCGACCACACCTCCGGCCATTATTCAAGACCGGCCACTATTTGAGGAAATACGGTAATATAACAGTATTTATGATAGTATTATCTTAATATTCAAATATTACGAAAGTATTCCTATTAAATCAAAAAATATTTTTTGCACATAAGTGGAATAAATCCTTTAATTTTCAAATAATATGTGTTCTTAAATACTTTAGCTTTCATGCTGGGAGAGTTACTGTGCCTTAAATTGAGATGATGTCAATCATCAGTTAATTTATTTTATATTGTGAGCTAGGGCTGAACGATTTTGAAAAAATATCTAATTGCGATATTATTTGCGATATTAGAGGGAATGATCATTTTTATGTCTGTATATGATGTGTAGGCCAGGGCATCTCTGCAGCACCACAATATTTAATTTAAAATGCTATTTTGACATATTTTGCCTTTAACAAATATTGCTCCTCCTACGATTTCAAAATTGCAGTAGGCCGATCTCGATTTTCGATTCATTGTTCAGAACCTATTGTGAGCTGCAGTTAACATTGCAGCCTCTAGGGGCCAGTTGTGGGTTCTGTTGGCTAAAAAATGGGGCGCGCGCACACACACACACCCACTAATAATTGTGAAAACTGCCACACAGCACCAGCTGACAAATGATACCGCTCTGAGCACTCGCTTGGCCTCCCACCCTTCTCTCTTCTAATCTCGCAATGGCAGTGATTGTTTTGAAATACAGGGGTGCAGAGCCAATCTAATAGGTGGCAATTAATGTCAGTTTAAGCAATAGGCCAGCATTGATATTCAAATCCAATTTTGTTAGGATCTCATTAATCAGCTGACGAGACATGCAGCTTCCTGGCACTTTCTCCAGCTCATTACTCTGGTCTTCTATTCATAATTTCTGATGCTGACCACATCAGGGCACTTTAAAGCTCAGACATGTAATTGCTCCCTGTTCTGTCTTTATTAAAATATGTTTTATTGCATCAAAGACAATTTCTCACTCAGCTGTTAATATACATAATAGCTTTGCAGTTCAATACATTGGTCTCATGGCTTATTACCTTATAAATACAAAAGTCACGTAAAAGATCTATTACTATTATTAACGTATTGCATGTCATAAAGTCAACATTGAACATCAATATTATAAAGATAACATACACAGAAATCCACAGGCGAAAAGTTGATCAGTTTTGATCTGTCTTAGGTTGCAACAGTTCTTCTGGCAGAAGTAGCAAGTCATTCAAGCGGTTGAAGAAGTATTCAGCTCCTTTACTTGAGTAAAAGTAGCAATACCAGTGTACAAATACTGCAACACAATTAAAATATCTGCATAAAAATCTCACTTAAAGTATTAAGTGATTTTTTTGGCCACTTGGGGGCAGCACAAGTTGTAAACACATATTGATTCATATTATCGCCATATTAAGTTGGTATGGCTAACGTGTTAGCAAATAGGTGCAGCCGCCTGCTGCATCTAAATATGGCGCTGATGAGAGTGAATCAAAACAGTAAAGTTGTGAGCCGTAAAACCAAAACATTGAGCTGAAAGACACTAAAACGCTACGTAGAGCTGAAGAAACGTTGCGTTATAATTCTGTGAGTTCGTCACATGAAGCACGTTCTTCACATTATACTGCAGTCATTCCATCCATTTTTAATGTAAAAATATTAATTAATGCAGCTTTAAAAGAACCTGCAGAAGTTTCTTAGCCCACCCTCCGAGATCTCAACGGTGTTATTATTACTGATAGGAATCATGGCCAAAACTACAAAAAATAACACCCAAGTTTTAATGAAGTTTTGAAGCTAATGAAGTTTTTAATAAAAAAGTCTTTGTTTATTACTTGAATCCCAAAATCCATCAGGCAGGTTCAGCTTTAATATCTGATTCTTCTAATCTCTAAAATATCTATTGTCAAACTTGGACTGATGTATAGTGTACTGCCAACTTTCAAGCCAGAAGTCATCTTTTCCCCTCACTGCTGACTTTGATAACTTTCATATATCCGGTAATCTCTTGGATCTTCTAACATACGGATGCTCCACTTGCACATGATTAGAGGTTTGGAAAAGAGGCTGCCTATAGATTAAAAATGAAACAGGGAGCAGTCTTAATAGGCTTGATATGATGAACATGATCTTGTACTGTACTTTGTAGAGGGAGGAAGTGTAATTAATTACAGCGTTATGGCCAGCGGAAGAATCACAGCTGTGCACACTGATTCTTGCTATCTCCTCTAGTCACACTGTGGTGGATACACAGGCTGTCACCAAGATGTTCTTATCAGTTGGTGCCACACATAAGAGAACAGCTTCAAGGAAAATTAATATGCAAATTCTGACTATCACATCTTAAGGAGATTGACCCAATGGAAGAGGAGAGAGATTGTTTTTCACAACACAGCAGTTCAGAGACACACTGCCTGCCTATTTTTTTCAGTTTAACCATAAATGTATGCAGGTTTCTTTAATTACTCAGCAACTAGATGGCCGCGCCATTTGAGCACACATTTCAATCCTGACTCAGCTTACATATGGGATCGTTCTCTTGTCTATAATGCAGGTATGTAATGGAATAAAACAATAGCAACAAAACTTGTAGAGCTCGTTTCAATTATTGATCAGGAGGATTTGTTGAATTGAGAGCACAGTGTATACAAAGTGAAAAATGTGTCAGTTTTTCTTAGACGACGCCCAATTTGTTTTACGTATTCTGCTAGAGATTCTGCCTCTTCACTGGACAAGAAATGAAGCCTAAATCCCACGAGATGCAATTACTGAAGAATGTGGTTCACGGAGGATAGCAAAAAAACTCTACTCCAGTTAAATACAGTCTTTTTTGGTGGGGGGAAAAAAGAAAAGAAACAAATTACATTTTCTAACCTCATTAAAGAGGATTTTCAAATGGAACACCAAAGATAACCACCTTCCCGAACAAAGCAGATTCTAAATATTTTTGAGTAAAAGTTTTTCATAAACCTCAGTGGACAGTGTGGAGGCAGGAGAGAAAAACTCTGGCAGATGCAAAATGATTACTGTCCAGATCAACTTTCCATGATGTGAAACTGACAACATTTACTGCAAATAAGCCTCCATTTGTGCATGAGATGAAAGATGAAGGTTTTACAAATCACATCTACCTCACATCACTAGTCACCATTTTCTAAAGTTTTTTTTGTTTTTGTTTTACCTTTCAGACAAACAGTTCCTGCAGTACAGTATGAACCAGAAGAGCACAAACCTGGCTTGAGATACAGAAGGTAATCCATCATCATTAATATCTACTCCACTTAATTTATCTTTGGGGAGTCAAAGTTACGTTATTGTTGCAGATGATGCAGGTTTGGATACTCTTCCTTGATGATGCACTATTGCTTTTTTTGCCTAGAAATGGTTGTTATTTGCTGCAAACAAATAAGGGATGAAGCTGCTATTCTATATTTTCTATATTGGTTTTCAACCAATCCCATGAAAACAAAACACCAAAGTTTGTCTCAAAATACTTTTCAACTACCCCTACCCTGTCTGCAGCCCAAAGCTCATTGGTCTCTACTGAAGATGTAAATGTTTAAAAATATTTCACAAATATATTATTCACAGTTTCATAAATTAAAAAGGCTCAGTAATTTCCTAAAACAGTTTAGCACTGTAGTTTTAGCAAATGTTACGTATACAGGAGTAAATAGTGCAATTGCCAGAGAGTATTTCAGCCAGGAATTAATGCACTAGAGAGTACTTACAGTAATGGTGTATGTGGGATTGACTCAGAATAAACCACAGTGCACATGTTCAACATAATGAGGAAACTCGTCACTCAGTGCAGCAGTGTGGCTCATTGGTGTGTTTTTAAAAGGTTTTGAACAACAGTGAAGAAAATAGACTAAAAAGCATAAAAATACACTTTGGGTTGCATTATCTCTAAATTTGTTTAAGAAATCAATACACTCTTCTTTCTGCAAATCTTCCCTGCTCACAACTGCGTTATTACACATTAACATAAATGACCAAGAATTAATGACAAGTAATGCTGAGCTCATCCATCTCTGTAGCCACAGAGATGATATCTCAAACTAAATTTATGTCTCTGCATTTTCACAATGTGTACTCAAGTAAATGGGAGTAAGAATACAATCGTTGGTAATTGTATGGTAACAACAAGATAATAAATTAGTCCCAATATAGTTTTGCACAACTATAAAGTTTTACTTCTGCTGCTGATTCACTACCCGGGCTGCTTTTCTGCTCCAGACAGAATTAGGAGTAAATAATTACACGCAGCACATCCGCTGGGTTTCACTGTGGTGATACTCTCCCGTGTGTAATTCACTCTTTTCATTGAAGAGTTATGATTAACGACTGTAGTGTTAATGGCACCAATTAATGCACTGCAGGCCTCACTGAAGAGCAGAGAGCAACACATTCATACACAGACGCAACAGGCTTCCTAACACATGTCCCTCCCTCAGCACCGGCACTATGATTAATCTAACACCTTTCACACACTGGTAAACATAGATGTATAAGACATTTGCAATTTGGCCATTCTTATGGGAATCTGTGACATCAAAACAACATGAATACATATCTGCCTCAGGTTTCTATGACTACTCTGTTCACAAACCAGACACAACACATTTATTATCTAAAACTTTCATTCTGTTTATATTCTCATTTATTCTATTTATCGCACCAGCATATTCCATGTTTCCCTGTTTGAGATTTAGATGTCAGCTGCACAAACAATTACTGGTCTGTTGTTTCCATGTGTGATAAAATGCTAAAATGCATTGATTCTGAATCAAATATTACTGATCATCTTAATGTTTTTTGTAGAGGCTTGGCCAAGAAAGAACCTATCAGAGAACCCAGAGATTAGACTGAGCCTCTGTGTTTCATAAATAAAGACATGAATAATTCTGATTGATTATGACAGGATAGAAATGTACTGCATACCAAGAACAAAGGTAAACCATGCAGACACTTAGGGAGATGCTTTGAGTAGGGCTTCAACTAACAATTGTTTTTCATTATTGATTACTCTATTGATCAAACTCTCAGTTGCAATATTATTTATTTATTCTATAAAATATGAAAAGTAAAGACAAATGTGCATCAAAGATGGTGTTTCTCACACCTGGAACAATATCCAACTCAGTTTAAAAAAAAACCCCACAGCATATTACCCCCTGGGGGGATTTTCATGAAAATTAGATTTTTTATTTTTTAAAGTTACACCATTTACGGCAACATTTTAAGTGCTCCTATTTAACATTTATAAGCAGTATATACACATTTAATAAATAGTATTGTAAGCCGATATAAGTGTTTATTAATGTATTTGCCTATAGCTGTATGAATACATCATTTATTTGTTGATTGTATTTTGTATTAATCTGAATCTGCAAAGTAATTAGTCGCGAAAGTTATCAAATAAGTGTTGTGAGTAAAACGTACAATATTTACCTCTGAAATGTAGTGTGGAGTAGAAGTATAAAGTAAAATGGAAGTATAAGTACCTCAAAATTATACTTAAGTAAAGCACTTGACTAAATGTACTTAGTTACTTTTACTAATGCTTCTTAATGTTTTCTTTTTAATGTTTTAGTTGCTCCTGTTTCCTGCTTTAAGACCAGAGGATCTCTAAGAGGATCGATGTTAATGCTACTGCATCCTCTGATTTCTGATTGAATATATTAGAATGTGAACAACTACCTGAATGTTTATAATGTTTATTTAGCAGTGACACTTCCTGATGTAGTGGACATTACCCTTATTAGGAGGGCATGTAAGAGCTCATAATGTAACGATGCATAATGTAACAAAAGAAATTAATAAAAACTCATGTTGTTGGTGTGTGCGTGTACATTACGCTGTTACTGACAAAGTTACAACACGACAGCCACACACACACACATCAATCATTCAATTAATCAGTTATTCAATTAACCAATATATTCAATTATTCAATTAACCAATTATTCAAGTCACCAATAATTCAATTAATCAATTATTCAATTAACCAGTTCAATTATTCACTTAACTAATTATTCAATAATTCAATTAACCACTAATTAAATTAATCAATTATTCAATGAATCAATTAACCAATGAAATTATTCAATAATTCAATTAACCAATAATTCAATTAATCAATTATTCAATTAACCAAATATTCAATTATTCATTCAATTAACCAATTCAATTATTCAACTATTCAATTGTTCAATTAACCATTATTCAATTTATCAATTCATCAATTACTCAATTTACCAAATATTCAATTAACCAACTATTCAATTGTTCAATTAACCATTCAATTGTTCAATTAACCAATCATGCACTTAATCAACTATTCAACTAACCAATTAATCAATTATTCAATTTACCAAATATGCAATTATTCAATTAAATTAAACTAACCAATAATTCAATTAACCAATCATTAAATTAATTAATTATTCAATTAACCAATTCAATTATTAAATCATTCAATTAAGCAATATTCAAGTAACCAATTATTACATTCAATTAACTAATTATTCAATTAACCAATTATTCAATAATTCATTCAGTTAATCAATTATTCAATTAACCAATCATTCAATGAATCAAATATTCAATGAATCAATGAATCAATTAACCAAATATTAAATTAACTAATTATTCAATTAACCAATCATTCAATTAACCAATTATTCAATTAACCAATCATATGCACCCCAATTTCCAAAGGATCAATAATAATTTTACAGTTCATTCTGTTCTATGTAAAGATTATAATACTGTCATTTTTACTATTATATATACTACTATTATTCCCCGCAGATAGTACTGCTGGCCCAAATGTGAAAAACACACAGATGTACTGAACACAGACACAGACACACACAGATTTACTGAACACACACACACACACACTCTAATTTATTGATTTACTGAACACACACACAGACACACACAGATCTACTGAACACAGACACACACAGATTTACTGAACAGACACGCACACGCACGCACACACACACACACACACACACACACACTCTAATTTACTGAAAACACACTGATTTCCTGAACACAGACAGACACACTCTGATTTACTGAAAACACACTGAGTTACTGAACACAGACACACATGCTGATTTACTGAACTCGGACACACTCATTTACTGACAGTTCCTGCAAATAAGTAAATCAGTGTGTGTGTGTGTGTGTCTCTGTGTTCAGTAAATCAGAGTGTGTTTTCAGTAAATTTCTGTGTGTGTGTGTGTTCAGTAAATCAGAGTGTGTTCAGTTATCAGTAAATGAGTGTGTGTGTGTGTGTGTCTGTGGCTGTCAAAATGTTGTGTTGTCAGTATCAGTGTAATATACACACACACACACCAACCTACCCCACACACACACACACACAAGCTCCTGAAGTACTACAGTCCAACATCTTGCAACAGAATTGTGTAAAAAAAAAAAAAAAAAAAAAAAAAAGAAAAAAAACTATACACAAATGACACATATATAAAATAGCCTTTTCTAAAATTAGAAGTATTTGTAGTTGCATTACTCATAGTTTATTACAGTCTGAATCTTTAAAATTGAATCTATTATAATGCAGTCTACAGGGTATATTTTGAGCAGCACAGACAAAACGACTACCTGACTAACAATTGTATGCAAATATGTCCTTTCTGCTTGCACCAGCACTGTCTCAAAAGAGGCTCAAAGATTAATTTGAACACTAAACAGTCTCAAAGGCACCAAGCTATAACTAGTCCGTCGCTGACTTTGCCAGAGTTATGTTTCAGCAATGCGATTTTCTTTAGGTATTATTTCATCCATACAAACAGCTTCATCTGCAGCACTGCTTATCTACAAATCAAAACGTAGACAGTTACTCCAATGTCATCACAACGTGCATCTATCAGTTCTTCCAGGTGTTAATCTCTTGTTTTGCTCTCTATGAAATAGTTTTATTCTTCGCTGTTTTTCACTTGACCTTGTCAGTTCGGGCCTTTCAGAACTTTTAATTATGCGTCTGATTTGATTGGAGCTTCCTTTGTCAGTGCCTGCCTGCCTGGACTGTCTTCTACAAAGGAACACATTCCCCCCTTGAAATGTCATTGCATGACATGACATCAAAAGAAATGGCAATCCCAATGAGCCCTGCCTCAAAAAAAGGGAAAAAAATCCCATACTGTCTCCTGCCATGAAGACTGATTTGCTACACCAAGGCTCACTGCTAGTCAGACCATCCCTTTGAAAAGCCAACAGTTTTTAAAATCATTTTCACATGACTAGAATACGATTATGTACGTGTACTGTATGAAAGGATCCATGATGGGAAGGCATTTTAAGCTCTCAGAGTATTCACGGTATGACAAAGCAAGACAGATTACATTGGAGCATCACAAATAATAGGCTGCAAATACTGCAAGACAGATGCTGTTGTGAATGGCTGTCTTCTGAACATATAGTCCCGTATTTCATGTCTGGTTTGATTCATTACAATTTTCACACCTCACTGGTCCACCACCATGCATGAGTTGACAGAGAAATTCATCCAGCAAATTTCCATTATCTACTGCAAATCCAAATATAGCTATTCACAGACGTGTCTGCTTACTTTAAAGGGTCAGTTCACCCAAATTACAAATGACTCATAGTGTTATCTTGGAGAGGGTCGTATTATATTTGAGGACTAGCCAATCACGTAATTATTCACACCAACAGATATTTATTTTTAAGGTTGCAAAGCAACCAGCAGAGATGGATGCAGTGTTGTTCATCAAGACAATGTTACTGCATATAACTTTGAAGCTGTTTCCCCCTGCTTCCAGTCTTTATGCGAAGCTAAGCTAATCGTCTCCTGGCTCCAAGTCCATAATTAAAAATACAAATACATTTATACAAATATGTGAGTCAATCTTGTCATCTAACTCTTAGCATCAAAATAACTAAGCTTATATATCCTGAAATGATTCATATAACACATTTGCCCTTTTTAATAGAAATGGACAGTAAAGTAGAAAGCGTCATGGCAATCAGCTGACTTTGTTGCCTTTTTATTTCACTATTTAGCTCGCCATCAATATTCTAGCAATTGCTGCTCGTTCACCAATAACTTCACACAGTCTTGTTTCATTAGTGTGTGTACTGGGAAGACAAGCCCTATGGCTCAAACGTCTGAAGAGAATAAGATCCAACTTAATCAAAATACTGTACGTCATAAAGACGGACCTTGCTGTAGAGCCGGCTCATCTTCTGCTCTGATTCTAGCTGTTAAATACTAAAGTAGAAGCTGTGGGGGGGGAACACACAGGGAACCTCTCAACTTGATGTGATTGGACAGCTGCTGCTGAGGTGACCAGAACAGCAGTTAGCTATAATAGTTTTCTAACAGGGGTTGCATGGCAGGTAAGACCAATTACTTTGGACATTGATTGCGCTCCCTGTCTTTGATCATATAATTGCTTTGAGAGAGATGAGAGAGGTTCTGCTGCTAAACAGGTGTGTTCAAATCGATTGTGGTAGATTTCTCATTTCTTAGACAAGAGACAGAGAGAGAGAAAGCAGAGCGAGGAAATGTAGGCATCACATTATTTGGTTGTATTGGAGCATAGTTTATTATTATGATCACTGTATTTCAGGATCTGAAGCTTGTGTATTTATCGATAATTTGTCTCTCTTGGCTTTAAACTCCAGTCTGGCACTTTTCCTGTTATATTCCCTTTCAAAAGAGGCTAAAGCTTCTGAGCATCGTTCCCACTCATTGATTTATGTTTGGGTATGTAGGTGCAGATTACATTACACCACACCATCATTTCTCAAAGTGCCCTCAGAAACATTTTGTGCGGTCCCTGAACCTGATATGAAATGCATGCATTTAGCGATGTTAACGATTAACCATTTAACCGATAGCTGACAATTAAACATTACAATATTATTAGAAAACAAATTAAAAGGTAATTTAAAAAAAAAAAGTTTGTTGAGTGGTAAAAGAAAAGTAGGCTGTAGATTCTATATTTAACTGCTAGTTAACTTGGCTCCACACACACACAGCCGCTCGGTGTGAAGATGACAGAAAAGATGCAAAGACAAAAAACAGTCAATGTCATTTTGCTTACCATTGAACTGTTATTGGGCCTTTATTCTGAAATGTGTCAGTGCTGTGTTTATTGGGAATGGTAACAAATGGTAT
>JAOVVB010062170.1:0-14293 GCA_028570985.1 Heterobranchus longifilis | reverse complement strand
GCTAAAGTTTTGTTGTTTTGCCACAGCTGAAGTTAAATTTACCAGACTGCTTTCTGCAGAGTGATTGACGTGCGTGGTCCTCCGGCACAGCGCCCTTAGCAACGCTCTATTTTACATGGCAACACATAGCAACGGTCTGCTATACTTGACGACGGTCGTCTGTTCGGATATAACAGACCTCGTAATGTGGTGATTGACCAATCAGAATGCAGTATTCAACAAGGCCGTGTAATAACACTTTTTAATGTACACCCTACAGCCAATCAGAATCCAATATTCACCCAGACGATGGTGTAAGCTTAGGCAATCATATTTTAGCATCACAGGTCCTGCTTACACTTCTTACCTTCATAGCAGCTTTGTTTTCCTCTGAACCTACTGACACGACACACTTTCTACGGTCACAGAACACAGCTCTAAACAGCCCTCACAAGAGTTTTTCATTATTTGAAGGCTGAGGTAATCCCACTCCCTGAGCTGAAACCTAATTGAGTCTGACCTTGGAGAGCTCATTACCTTGAGAGGTTTGGGTGCATATATATTTCTTGATCAAGGCATCTGTAGGTTGAGTGTAAAGGCTGAGAGCATATTTAAGGGACTTCATATCGGGGCTCTTTTCGAGGAAGGTTTTCTTCAGCCCATTTCCTCCAGCATGGAAGTATTGCTGAGAAAAAAAACACAAACAGAAAAGAGCAGCTCAGATTTATAATTTTCTTTGGAAACTTTGGAATAACTTTGAACATGATGGCAACTTCTTCTGAGTGTATACACGACAGCAGTTGGCTGAGAGAACAGGATTCTGTGGACAGTATGCATTTTGCAAAGAGGCGCAGACACAAAGAGACCAGACGAGAGACAGCAGTAATAGCCACTTTTGTAGCTAATTACCATGCTTTTAAATCTGAAACCCATGCTTGGATGGTTAATGCACATTTGTGCTGATAAGCCTGATAGCTGAGGACAGACAAGGCTTTGCTTTCCTTTCAAATGTTGTCACCACTCCCACATGTGGAAGGTGTGGGGGGGTGGCCATGGACAGATCTCAGTAAGAAAGGAGGTGTTGCTGAAAAGAAGTGAAGATGAATAAGTACTTGTACGTTTAAACCCTGTACAGCTTTTATTCTTTTGTGCTTGCTCTGTGTTTAGCTAGCTCTCCTCTGTAACACCTGATCATTATAGCAACAAAGGACAAGGCCGATTTGTTTTTATTTGATCCACACTAATATCTTTCCCTTAGAGGCACTGGACAAAAATAAACACAGTAGATGGGGTCCACACATTGTATATAGCTACCAGGTGACATTTGAGCCACACCGTCTTCATCACACAGAGAAGGACAGTCCCACAGGGACGGGCTGGTAATTATTTTTGACTGGTGTCAGGTCTGTACTTTGGAACTGACTCAGCACAGTAGGAGGCAGTGTTTTCTGCCTCACTAATGACTCACAGAATTTGACTGACATGTGCCTCTCCTGCACTATAATGCATAATCTGGCATGCAGGGCGTGAGTCATGGGTGGAGTTTATCCAGAGAAAGAAAATAAGATCACACACTCAATGAGAAACTGCGTGTAATTAATCTAAAATGTAGCCTACAGCAAACAATAAATATATTGTAGTGACACTGAGAGAGAGAGGGAAAAGAAAGACATCCCTAACATTACACGCAATTATTAGTTAGCTAACTAGCTAGTTTCGGCTACCAGCCTTCCTGTTGTTTTGTGTTATTCTGTTATTATATTAGGGTAATAAAACCTGGTTAAAGGTTAAACTCCAGCCACCATCAGTCAGCTGGTTAACCAGCCTTATAAATAGAAATATACTTTATAAATAAAAGTGTATGCTTTCTGTCACAAACATCGAAACCAAATCTAGTAAAGATATAGCTAGTCCCACTTGTTATGATATAACAAGTTATATTACATTACATTATAATGGTCTCGGTTGCCCATATTAGGGTGGATACAGAAAGAATTCTGAGTTCAATATTTATATGTGTATTCAATAGTTTTGTCTCATTTTGTTGGGGCATTTTATGGTATTGTGGTTATGTTTATGTTTATTCATATAGGAAATGTCATTGTAATCAGCTGGTGATGGCATTAAAAGCGATACACTGAAGTGTGTTGGTGATTGTACTGGTACTGCTCGGCTGCAGTGCTGCGTTCCCTCTGGCTAAAAGAGCCGGCACAATCGGCCCACACGCTCAAAATATCACCCTGCCTCTGGCAAAATTACCTGTCAGACTGCCATCCTTCCTATATTCCTTCATTCTTGTCTTTTTTCCTCTTTCCCCTCCTTTCCCCTAACTTTCCTTCCATTCTTACTCATATTTTTCTTTCTTTGTTCCTCCTGTCCTTTTTCCTTATTCTTTTTTTTTTATTCTTCTCTATCCTCGAGGCTTATCAGCAGTTGGCATCTATTCTGAAATACACATTGTGTAGTCGATCCACATACACACAAATGTATCTATACAACAAAGCTGGGTTTGGGTGAGAAAGAAACAGCCGCCTTTCTTCCACAATCACCCACAGGGCAGAGTTGGGGATCAGTTAAATGGGCTGCATGCCAGCTTCCATCACATGTGAACTCCTTTATGGGCCAGTGCATTTACCCATTATCCCACCCATTAGTTTCCACAGGTTCAAAGTTCAGTCTGGATAAAATAGTTTCAGTGGGAGAATCACTAAATGCACTCATGGCCAAATATCCAAGTAGATGTACTGTGGTTGCACCACTTTACTGCTCCTTAATACAATATGTACCTTCAGGGTAACATCTGGACATATTGTAATACTAGTGGTCCACAATATTAAATGCATTTCTCCCATTTTTATCTTCTGCAGATTATAGATTTAAAGCTGTTGTGCCTGCAATATGATAAATATGATCCAAGTAACCCTCTGAATTCTTGATCTGATCTCTCCTGAGGGCCTGTGTCCATACAGCATTTTGGTTTCTGAGCATCAGCGTCTTTTTTTCCAATTGATGCCAATGAGGAGAGAGCGTATGCGGCCGCACGTGGCCATTTAGAGAAAAAGCGCTGGACCCAGCGTCTTTTTTTCAGAGCGCTCCACCTGTTTTGTGCAGCTGCTTGAAAATCTCAGAACTTTTCAGAAAAGCGGTGTGTCGTCACCGGTGCTCCTTTTCAGGAAACGATCACAGCAAAGAGAGAAAAGCCCGTTTGTGGGAGCAGATCGGCCGGACACTGACTGCTGCTGGTGGGTGTTGTGCTTTTATCACCGTTTGCATTGTAAGCTTGTTTTTAGCTGTGTAATCAACCCATGGATGTATTATGACTCAACCCTCTGTTTACGCAGCATTAACCTAGCTAACGTTAATGTCGTTGTCATAGAAATAATACCTTCATGCAGCCAGCACTTTTTTGATGACATGCTGGGATGAAACACTCCCAGCTCCCTGCCAGCGCTTTTCTGCCTGAAAAAGATGCTATATGGACACGGGCCCTGAGGATTACTGATCTGCGTTAATTGTCTGTTCTCATTGCAATTCTGATGAACAGAATTCCAGTGACAGTTTCCTGAGAGACAACAGAATCAATTGGTTTTCTCAGCACTTTATGAAGCAGTCTGCCTCCAGTGGCACCACAAAATAACTCTCTTCTTGTCCCTGCAGAACTGAGGCTAGGTCTTGAAATGGTCTTGGATCCTTTTACAACAAGCAGTCGTATGGCAGTAAATTAACAGCGCTGCATTTCACACTTTCTTTTGCTGAGAGGCTTTGGGCATTTTTCCATATTCCTGGATATTAATTATTTCTCCTCAGATGGGTCGAGACCAGCATTGTGTCATGGATTTTTAAAACTACAATGGTACTAAAAATGTTTTTTCAAGCAAACACTTTGATTTGGGTGCATCGTCTTCTTGCAGCTACATTGTGTCTCATCAAGAAACATCAAGGAGATATAGAAGTACTATCAACAGGCAGATATGATTCATCCCAGCCTGTTATAAGTCTCTTTTGCAATTTGTGAGGCGACAGTGACAAATATTCGTCTCCATTTTAGTAAGCTGACATTAAATACAAAATCCACACATGCACAGTATGTTTTTCCGTTTGATATACGTGTACTGCAAATGTACCTTTTTCAGCATTTAAATATCAGGACCTCAACATGACTACTCTCTCAGTCCAGTATCTATGCTTGGAATACTTTATTTCTGCTTTAATCAGCCTATATATATATATACAGAGGAAAATAGAAGAAGGGGGTCAATAAGAAGCACATGACGAGCCACAGCCCCCAATTTACAGTGTCTTTGATTTACAAAATTCTCATTTAAGGCTATTTGCATATCTCTGCCCTGCCTTCTGTGGCTCTCTTCTGTCTTTTCTAAAGGTCTCTTGATGTATGACCAGCAGTGAAATGGACATGAGACTCACCTTGATGGTGGGGAGCACGAGATCCATGGCTGCACACTGTCGTGGAGTCAGACTTCTGGCTTCCTCTCGAGTGACATGCTCCTGGAGGGAGAGCAGATCAAGTCAAACACAGCTGGCAAAACAGGAACACTAGTTGCATTCAAGTGCTTTAAAATGTAAGCTGTTTCTCCAGTTTAATGGTAATGAGGTGAGCATTTACTCTTTACAAAACAGCACCAAATGCAGTCATTTAAACTGCAGAGTGCCTGGTAAAATAGAGTCTTGCTGTCTCACACAAGTTCTTAAAATCTATCTTAATCATGAAAAATGTTAGGGTTTTTTTGTCAATTCTAATTGAAGTTTTCCTGATTTGCAGCAAATAACTTCTGATACTGCCTTATTTCCCAGGTGTTTCCCTTATTGGGCAAAGACTAAATGACATGAATGTTTTATGAACAGGGGCTTTGAAGAAACTAAATCATTAGCACACAAGTCTTGGTGTTAGTTGCTAAGATTTAATCACCACAATCACCCTAGAAGAGGTGAGTACAATGTACAGCACTGTGAAAATGCACATACCATTCCTCAGATTAGAGGCTGCCGATGAAACAAATATATGCATTTTGTATTCATATGACAAGTTTGTTTTAAACAGATTTTAAAGAGATGGTGTGAGAAAGAAAATGCTTTATTCAACATCTGCGCTATGATGTTGTCTGTTTTTGGTGCCAAAATTGCACTGGGCCCACTTGATTTGTATTGACTCAGTTCCAGTAATCTCCCCATCCTGTGAAAACATTGTAATGGCAAGTCCCAAAATAACTAAAGGCTGCAGGCGGGAAGAAATACTTCTCTCTAATGAAAACCCCATGATGCAGATGTATGGATGCTGCGCTTGTTATCTGATTAAAAAAGGCCCTTTATTTGGATATTACTTTTATTTTTTATTGCTCAAGTAGAATTGCTCACTTGATTTCTATTATTATGAGTCATATATCCAGAATTGTATATTCTTTACCAAAATTAGGAAGGGGAGCAGATAAAACACTACACATCCTCCAATCTTTAACGTGTGCGTTGGCAGATAACTGCAGCCTGGAAATGATGTGACTGACAGAACAATCCTGCAGCATTATTTGTTTCAGGCAATCCATGCCATTCCATGGGTCAAAGGTCACAGCACTGTATATAAAGATGGATGGCATGACAGCTCCCCAAAAGTGAAGCCAAAACATCTGGATCGCCCCCTGGTGGCTGGCTGCAGTACAGCTCATAAGTCCCGCCTCCTCCATGTTAGTGGATGGGACATGAGCCAAATGTCATTTTAGTTCTTATCACACTGATGTTTGTTCAGGTGTAAAAGTGGGTGTGATGTCATGACTGACAGCTGGGATTGACTCTGATTGGTCAGGTAGGTACATGGACGGCCGATCACTACGGATATTTTGCCTTCATTTTTGTACAGCGAGAGGAAGTGGAGACGCATCATCCATCTTTATATATAGTACTTGTACTTGAATAGTAATTTGACAGATAATCATTTTCGCTGTAGTAATAATATAGTATAATATAATAATAATATAATTATTTGAATAAGGATAATTGTAACAAAACAACACAGCAGGAAACACAACATACACACATACTGGACTCCATGAAAAAGAAAAGCATTAAAGTGAGCTGCAGATTATCAGTCATAATCATGAACATGATGAAGAAACAACTTTAATGCTTTGGGAGGGAGACAGAAACACATCCATCTGTGTACTGACGCACTGTTCCCAGAAGGACATCTGACAGAGTACCACACCAAACAACAAGTAAACACACACACAAATATAAATGCAGATAAACACACATTGAGTTTGCAGTCCCTGTATGACTCAGAGCTAAAATACCTCTCTGAGGTACTTCATACCGCCGTTGTTGGGAAAACCACAGTGTAACCACTGATCCGTTCCAATGCCTCACAGCACCGAGCTCCAGGGATTAAACATCCTCCGGTCACATCAGCAATTAGATACCAGCCTGGCTAGTGTTGCACTGAGTTACACTGTACAGTGCAAACTACAGAAGTTTACATGCTTCTACATGACATCATCATCTCTCCAAATGTGCAAAGTAAATCCAAGTGCACAGTTTACAAGTATATTTCTATCCACACAGATGGATGAGAGAAACATCTATTTTATATTCTTGGTAGTTTGTCATGATGTTATTCATGTTGACATTTAGGTACATATCTGGCTAGCTACAAAAATACTGCAGTATTGTAGTACCTGTATTATCTATAATGCCTCTGATATGCTGTTTACAATGTGATACGTAATATTCAGCATACTGAAGATCTCATGTTTTATTAAGACGACAACGAGACAGCAAAACCCGCCTTGGGTCCATGCAAAAATTACCTTCAGTTTGGACAACTGTCCCAAGTCCTTGGCAGCATTGAAGATCATCTGAGCTCCTTGCTGTTGGGCAGACAGATATTTTTACGTTACACAAGAAAAAAAAAGTTGGAAACACTCAATAGATTTATATATATATAACTATTTTTGACATATATACATATAAGATAAAGAACAGACAATAGCAAAAGGCCGTTATGATGATGTATGTGATGATATGATAAAAGATCAAGAGTAGAGATGAGAATAGGGTGTGTGTGTGTGTATGCAGCCCCAGTGTGTGAATTCACATGCTGACATTCTGGGAGCAAAAGAGATGTGACGTGTAAACAAAACAGCATCAGTGTGAGAGCAAATCTGCATCGCCCAGCCTGCAAAAATATGCGTTTATGTGTGTGTGTGTGTGTGTGTGTGTGTGCGTGTGCGTGTGTGTGCATGCATGCGTGCATATGTTTGTCTGATAGGCAGTGATATGTATCTGTGTGTATTGATCGTGGACAGTGTGTGGAGTAAGGAGTTGTGGATGTGTGGCAGTGAGAAAGAATAAGACATGGTGTTAATGTTATAGCGACAATACACATATGAAGTACTTTATTACAATAATATAATAATAAAATAATATGATAATAACAATAACATCACTATGTAAACATTGCGGCTGCGGCTCAGTAGGTAGAGCGATCCCCTGCAGTCTACATGTCGAAGTGTCCTTGTGAAAGATAGTGAATCCCAGATTGCTCATGAAGGGTTAGCCATCGGCGTGTGAGTGTGTATCTCTCCTGATGAGCATGTGCCTTGCATGCCATCCTGAATGAATGTGTGTGAATGGGTGAATGAGTCGCAGTGTAAAGTGCTCAGAGTGGTCGCAAAGACTAGAAAAGTGCTATATAAGTATAATAAGTAGGAGTGAGGCCAAAGAACAAAAGAGCAACAGAAGATGAAGGTTTAAAATCTTAAACATGAACAGTAAATATGTGAACCCGGCTCGAACAGAAGGATTTACAAATTCACACCACGTGTGTGAAGCTTTACAGATGCCATGTTTCATCTCCTGTACAGTCGTGTATGTTATGAGAGAGAGCGGAGCAGATGGAGGAAATGAGAGAGAGACAGGTGGAGAGGAGGAGGGAGGTGGAGGACAGGCCGAGGGATGAGAAGAGTGACAGAAAATGGAAAAAGACAGATAATTGATTAAACTCACACTCTGGTCACTCAGTGGAGGCAGAACAATTGTTCTCTCGATGGTGTTCAGCACGATTTTCCATAACTCTTTGAGGACTCGTTTCAGCACAGTCTTCTCACAAATCTTGGCAAATAACATCAAACTGCAAAGTGTCAAAAAAAGGACATTTGTCAGATGAATCAAACTGAGCCAACATGGCTGAAGGCTCCAACAGGTGATGACGCCTTCTGAAATAATCTGATTAAATCATCGAAAAACACCTGTGATTCATAGAAATAAAGGCAGCAGCTTTGTGCTTTAATCTCAGCCTATTGTTCAAGCAGCGTCTCAGAGACAGGAGGAGGGATTTGGTATTTCCATATCATTAAGAGGATTCCCTGTAATACCCCATTGACCTCAATGTTGCTTTTACAAAATGGTTGAGAGCTCAGCTGAAACACATCATCGCTGTAGTTCTTTCAAGAATAACACACAAGTAAATACAGTCTCTGAATTAATAGACATTCAGAAATAATGATGGTCTCTCTTTTCTTCTGAAAACAAATGTTAAATGGTAGTAATTATTGCACTGCTGTAGTCATTTTACTGGCAATTTTATTTTCTATTTATTTATCAAAACTAAACGGAAAATAGAAATGGATATAAAATGAAACTGACCCCTGACCTGCCATCCTTGTGGGATTTACAAAGACCTGTTGCTTCAACTAATTCAGCTCTTAAAACCACATTCTGACACATCAGCCCTCTATAACAGTGGGTCCCAACCTGGGGGTCCCGACCAGTACTAGGGTCGCCAAAGCTTCACTGGGGGTCGCAAGGCCTTTTTGATTTTAAGGGGTGTAAGACAACTTTCTTTTTTAAGAGAGAGCGAGAGGAGGGCGAGCGAGGGGGAAAGCGCAGGGAGGTGTGGCTGCTGAGCCGCTTTGTTTTGGTTTACATGCAGTGCACAACTGCGACATCCAGCGGTGAAATGATTTTGCCGATTGCCCCTTTAAATAACAGGAAAACTCATCGCTGGTGCAATATTTTTTTTATATCTTTATATTTGTGGATTGCTGCCAAACTAAATTTTGTTGTGTTTAACATGACAATAAAGCTTAACTTAATAATAAATAATCTGCTCAAAAGTCATACACACTTCCTTCAGTAACTGCATTCACTGTTTGTACAATTTATCAGTTGTTCTGTACTGGTATTGTTCTGCATTGAATATAATATGAAATACCCATAAAATATGTCAGATATCTTAGTCAGGGCTCCTCAGTTTACTCAGTGACAGAAAAGGGAACCACTGCTCTATCAGACAGGGCCACCATTAGGTAGTAATGTAGGACTCGCCTTAGCTGATATTCTACAGTGGTCTCTAACACAATAATGCAATTAATCAAATAACTAAAGCCAATCGATATGCAGTAAATCTGGGACCTTTGGGGCCTCCTGTGGGACCCTAAGAAAGTTTCCCACTTTGCCCAGGTGGATAGTCCATAGTTTACCATGCATATACTGCATGGTTTCTGATACAACCACATCACACCAAAATGATCAGTGATGAAACAAACTCTATCAAACAGGGTCAGTCAGAAACAGGGTCAGTCAGAAACAGGGTCAGTCAAAAACAGGGTCAGTTAGAAACAGGGTCAGTCAGAAACAGGGTCAGTCAGGTGGATCTTTGACACCAGCCAGTTTGAATGAGCGGGTGGGATTGCCTGTCATTTAGGAAATTGTTTTATCATTAGTGATATAACTGAAATAATACAAGCAGCAAAAAACGCAGTGAGTGCAAGAGCAGTGATTAATAAGAGCAGAGGGATCAAATTAATTCATAAGAATAAGTATAATTACGTTAGCTCACTAGTAGGGCTGCAACGGTTAATCGATGACTTGTTTGATCTATAAAATGTGAATAATATCGATCAGTGTTTCCCAAAGCCCAAGATGACGTCCTCAGATGTCTCTTTTTGTCCACAGCTCAAATATATTCTGTTTACTGTGACAGAGGAGTAAAGAAACCAGGAAATATTCACATTTGAGAACCTGGAATAAGTTAATGTTTTTTTTCCTCAAACCAATTCATCTATTATCAAAATAGTTGGAGATTAATTTAATAGTTGACAACTAATTGATGAATCTTTGCAGCTCGACCCTGTAGCCATAGCTCTCACAGTTTATGCAAGCCCATCCACACATCTTCCTGCTTTTATATTCTGACATCACCTCATGGCCACAACTGTCAAACTCGATGGCAATGGACGGCTGAGCCTATTGACTGGAATTGAATAAATGGCTTTCTATTGGTTTGCAAAAGAACTTGGCACTTACTGAAGACCAAAGTACAAAACATTAGAGGTTAAACTCTGACCTTACATTCAGTATGTATACCCACTTTTTATCCAGGAGGTCCATGAGAGGCCGGAGGACAGTCTCTGCGTCCATGGCAGCATTGCTCCCTTTGGCCGTACCTTTCATCTGGACCAGCTCCTGGTTCATCTGCTTCACACAGTCCTCGATGACGCCTTTGAAACTGTGTGACGGAAACAACAATCCTTCAAATCCTTGCTCCTGGGTTCATATGGTGCAGCAGCAGAGCGACATTAAGGAGCTCACTCCTGCTGGTCCAATCAGATTAATAAAGAGGAGTTAAGAGCAGGGGTGTCTTTTGTGCAAGCTGAAATGTTTAACAACTTGCTGTGTTCACTATGCATGGCGCACAGCAAGAGTTGGAGTCAATTATATTTTGAGTACATGTCTGCCAATAACTAAGCAGTCTTGTAGTACAATTTCTTTGAAAGAACAAGACATGAATGGATAAATTAACTTTAATGAAAACACACACACACTCGTTTAGTCACACATTAACTCACCTGGAGCCAAACACTCCGCTGAGCTCGTCCAGCACCGTGTTGAGTTTATTCTGCAGCTCCTTCAGCAGATCACTGGCCTCTGCATCCAGCTGTCAGTGGAAGACAGAGTTACTACATCATTACGCTTCATGCACTCGTAGCCCACACTGACTATAGAGGTCCGAATCTCTGCCTCAACTAGGGTGGGGGTGTTAGGGGGGCACAGAAGAGAGGTAACCTGCCTCGCCGGTGGCCTCCCACTCATTCTGCCTGCCATCTGTGCCGAGCGCCGTTCTGAATACAAATGGATGGCTCACCTCCGAGCGCTGCAATCATGACTGCTTGTCGAGTCATGAGACATGGTGTCAGCAAAGAAGCAGCCAGCTACTGGTCTTTCAAAAGGGAATATTTGTGTGCACTTCTGCACAAGTTACAGCAGAGAGAGTATCATGTCGAGCAGATTCAACATAGAAACAGAATAAAGCTTACTGTCATCAAATCTCTGTATCTACAGATGTTCTGATACTGAAATCCTGAAATGACTGCTGCATGTTTGTTTCACTACGAAAGGAAGTGTAGTGTGCAACTTTCTTTCTTTCTTTTTATTTGTTAGTTAGGAGATGTTGGTGTATCTAGATTAATACCTGCAGGGTTCCCACACATTTTCATGGACAACATTTCAAAACTTTTCCATGACTTTTCAAGGACCAGTCAATGCATTGTCCTTCATTTAAAAAAATGGCCCTGGCTTTCAAACATGAGGGAAAACAGAACTGATTGTACTATTGTATCGGCCATTAGAGAGCCATGAAATATAAAATGTACACTTGCCCGGTATTATTCAAACATATCAGATTCAAACTCAAGGTTAGCCACAGAAGATTATCATAACAATTAATTTCATTAAACACAACAAAATTCCATGACTTTTCCAAAAACTTTCAAGGATTTTGACTAATTCCATGACATTTCCATTCCTGGAAAATTAGATTTTGAAATTCCATCACTTCCATAATTTTCCATGACTGTGGGGATCCTGTATCTGCAGCTATACTGTGCTACAAGTGTGTTAAATAAAATATATGATATACTGAAAAATCAGATACAACCTTGCAATGAACAATTTTCAACACCAGCTCACACAATCACATTTGCAGAATTGACTGATTGATGTATGTGCCCATGCATGGCATGTGTTGGGTTTCTGCAGCGTCATATTTATGCATGTGATGGATGTGCAGATCTGTGGTTTGGGGCATATTCTGAGGAAATGCATGGGTGGATATTTGTGCTGTGTGTGAGTGTATTTGTGTGTCAGTAAGTAACCACATATATGAGTGCATCTGTACCACTGTTTGGTTCAGTGCTTATGAATTACGTTCGCCATGTACAAATGTCCAAATATTGATGTTTTGGATGGGGGTGGAGAACACACGTCGCTTAGGCTCCGTGCCTGAGATGGATGTGAGGCCAGGCACGGCACCACATGCATGACAGATCGTCATATTTGAACCAATAAGCTTAGCCATGGAGCCGCTCATCTCACACATTAGAATGGTGGATGGCTCAGCTGGGAAGCCGATGTGTACCTTTTATAGACATTGTCATTCTGCAGAAATGCATCTATCTGCAGCACACACGGGACAGATATATATGTGCATGTGTGTTCACGTGCGCACACTTGGTACTGCTGTCACTTCAATGGAAATGATCGCAGCATGTGAGATTTTCCTGTCACAGAGAAAATTGACCACAGAGATTGGAGGTGTTATTTTACTCTTTGAGTAACGGATAACATCTTTTCAAATGATAGCAGAAAAAATACTGTAGGCCATGGTCTTTTATCAGTTCCTCTTGGCCTGGGGAAAGTTTTCGACTGGGCTCTAATCTGCAGCCAGGCAGTCTCTGAAATTGAGATTCTCAGTTTTTTTTTTTCGAAGAATACTGTCTTAATGGGTCGAATGCTGCTACAGGAAATTCACCCCGCTGTTAGATAAACCAATGCACCTGTCACCTCATGAGAAGAGAAAACTCCATTCAGACTCTGTGTGGCTCCTGATACAGTCAAACGTCTATCCAGAGACTGTAATCCTGTCTGTAAAGCCTCAATCAAATGCACTTTGACTCGCCAAGTGAGGTGTGTTTCATAGTTAAATATCAAAGATTCATCTTATGAAATATCAGGATAATGGAGGTTTTGGATTATCTTTAAAATTATATATTATATTGAGATTAAAAAGATGAATGTTATTTAGATTAATGTATATTGGCTCTTTCACTCTCTATAGTCTAACTAGTCTACGTAGTTGTCCATATGTAAAAAAAATATAAATATCAAAAAACACCACAAGAAATGTGTATGGCTACATGATTAACAACATTTTTCATGATGGTGATTTAAACTTTAAGCAACGGAAACATCAATTACAGAATCTGCAGAGCACCTGGCTCCTCCATGGTCGCTAGTTTCACTCGACACTGACTGACATCCAGAGTCCTCCAGAGTGCACAATCTCTCCCCTGGCTGACAGCCTATCAACAGCAGCTCAGCTTTGCTTCCCTTTGCCTGTTTCAACAATACAATATCTACTCACTGGCAGGTTGTTATTCTGATAGTTTGTCCTAAACAGTGCCAAGTAAACAAAGTTTTAATAAACCACCATCTCTAAATTGAGAAAAGCATATTAGCAAACAAGACAGACACCCAAAATAAAGCCAGATACCAATCTGCGGAAAGCAGTCATGATGATTCCATAAATGTGGGCACTGTAAGAGATTATTGCTAATCTCTGTTATTGGTAATGCTATGATAACAGCTCTTATAATTACATTGGCTCTCTGGGAGTTAATTGCTGATGAACAGGCTCCTGTGCAGAAAGGGAACTAAAGGAAAACCTTCACCTGAAATACACCTCGGCTGTATAATTAGTATCCACGAGAAAGTTGACGTCCTTAAAGATATACCTGCTTGTCCATTAACAATGAATATCAATAACTGTACTTTTCAAAGGGAGGTTAAGTCTTCTGGTGTCATTATTCTTCAGACCATAATAGGCTGGGAGGGATCCAGGTCTAGAGCTGCTAAGTGAGGGGAGGTAGCAGCACCGCAGCAGAGCGGGCACAGCTGGAAAGATTTGTAAGTGTTTGAGAAGCTCATTAAACACGGTCTGAAAAATCCTGTCTGAAGCATTTTGTGGCTGCAGCCTGGGGAATGGATAGAAATGATCAAAACCACAACCAGAAACTTGGCGAGCCTCTAACTCCACTTTTTTTTGCATCTGAGAAAAAAAAGGGGTGAACAACGAACTAAAATAAATATCGCACTTCTGCATTAGCCATGGATAGAGAAGCGGCAGACGGAGTAAAAAAAAAAAACAGCAAGCTAAAAATAAAGATGGGATCGGGTGGGTTGAGCCACGATCCCCAGAGCGCCGGGGATGGTGAGCTTGAGCAGCCTGTCCAGAGGGGTGATGGGTAAT
>JAOVVB010062153.1:0-14294 GCA_028570985.1 Heterobranchus longifilis | reverse complement strand
TTTTTTGTAATGCACCATTACATCAAGACAAATTCCTTGTACGTGAAAACTACTTGGCAATAAAACCGATTCTGATTCTGATTATTAAAAACATTAAAATAGACCTTTTAAGCACAACAACAATAGGTATGGCCTGAATTGCTTTTTATGTATGAAGCTCTGTTTGCATCACAGTATTGATGTTGACCTTTGGGCTGTAACTATGACTCTGTGCACTCGTGTGAATGGACAATACTGAGCTGCTCTGGCAGGCATGTTTATGATAAACCAGTGAGCTCCCAAAGGTACTTAAAAATGAGCCTGACTTCATTTACATGATAGTATTGCCCCAGTGTCTCTGTGAGCATGCTGGGGGTCAGACCAGTGCGCTGTGGCATTAGATGGAAGCACATCCATGTTTGGGGGTGGAGTGGGGGTGAGGGGTGAGGGGAAGGTGCAAACCCTGAGGAATACAAATAGCACATAACGTTCCTGTTACCTAGCTTCCTTATCTGAGAAGAGAACACACGGTGCACAGTGCTGACAGGGCTCTACTCTTTGGGACAAAGCTGTATCACATTCACACACATGGGGGCAGGAAGCTCTGTAATTACTGATGCATAGTTGTGAATGTATATTCTTGCTAAGTCCTTCGCATGTGGGAGTATTAAATTCATTTCTGTTGTGAAAATGCATTGACATACTGTATTTCTGTAGATGTACCTGCACATTAAGCTATTTTACATACTCGTCATGCATGATACCAAGATATTCATAGAACTCACCTGGATAATGTTGATGCTGTTGTACGAGACGGTCCTCGACATAATAACGTCCCTCATAGGTGAAGGAGTCGTTCCGTCCGACAATGTTAATTAAACCAATCACAATCATCTAGGGCGGCGCTAAGCCCTGGATGCAGCGACGGTGACCTCCATCTACATTGTGGACGTATGCTGTGAATATGAAATGTTTTGTGCAAAAAATGTTTTGTCAATAAACGTCTTGAAAACATAAAATAAAATAGATAGCGGAGATAGTGGAAGTGGAAGTGGGTAGGAAGGTATTATGTAACTTTAAAGCAATTTCATTATGCTATATTAAGTTATATTTGTTAAATCAAATATGGCAATAAGCACACAAACACATTTCTTGCACAAAAATGAATTGTATTTGGTCAAAGAATATGGTACAATGTTGAAAGTGGATCCAAATCCACCCAGAGCATGCATGAATTCAATACATTGCAGTAACAGAGCATATATATATATATATATATATATATATATATATATGAAAATTGCAAGTGGATCAGTGTCACTGGATCGTGGGAAGGTAATCAATGCATTATGTCTAGCCTTGTGTTAAATAAATTCAAATCGCAGACACAGTCACAGATGAGGTAGCAGAAACTTCCACTGGCTCCAACACTAGAATTTATTAAAAGGCACATAAATATACCTCACTGACACACATGCAAAAACACACATTTTGAAGTTCAATCTACTCCCTTCTTCAAAATACATGCATTTGGTTCATTTCCTTGAGGACAGTTGGCATTCTTGGTGAAACATTTATTCCCTCTACTAATATAAATAAAGCCGAAAGAGTGTCATCGAGCAGTGAGTCAAAGTTCTTTCCCACTCATGGTTAATTGACTGGAGCAGGGAAATCTGAAAAGAATCGTCTCTTTCATCTATGTTTTGCGCCAAGATTAATGGTCTGTGTAAGTGAAATAAAGCTTACTTTCACCAGAGATGCTGATGGACCGACAGAGGCTCCGGGCTGGGCAGAGGGCACAAAAGCATTCAGTAATTCTGTCAAAACACTCCAAGCATCCACAACACACTGATTTATATGAGCTATTCTTCTGGTAACAGCAAATAAACAATAGCAACAATGGCATAAAACATATATGATATGATATAAGTCACTTGGACATTTAAATGAAGAGGACAGCCACACTGTGTTTCTATAGTGTTAACACGCACGCACGCACGCACGTGCACACACACACACACACACACACACACACACCTACACACACACCTACACACACACACACACACACTTGGAAGTTGCCATTGTCAACATCCAAATGAAGTTACAAATATAAAAAGTACAAAATACAAAAAAACATGTACTGCATCCATCATGTGTAACAGATTAAAAGAAAACTTGACAATTCAGTTCTTCATTTAAACCAAAGGGCTCATGGGGTGTGGCATTCTCCATCCAATAGATTTAAAATCCTGTCCAATCAATTAATGAGAATTGCTCATCTGTTGTAGGTTGACTATATATGTGTTTGTCATGTCTTTGTTCTGTTTCCCTCTGATGAAGACAGAGCAGGAACGTTAGTCCGTTTGCACAATTAAAGGCTGCAAATGAATCCTTGCGCTCCGGTCCTTCCCTTGCCAATTCTTCCTATGTTCCAATAGCACTTGCTGTTTTTTCCTTAAGCTGCATGTAATTTGCAGGTTTGTATGTGTGAACACAAATGTGATGTACCTCATGTGCACATGCTGAGAGCTAGTGCCTGCGCTCTGCACTTCATACTTAATGCCATAGAGGAGGATCAGAGCTCAGCCAGACTGGGTAACACCCATAAAAAGCAGGGGGCCTTTATGCACTTTCTTGATCCCTCACTCTCTTCCCATTTGCTTTCTCCCCTCCCCCTGCCATGACAGCATGATTAACCATCAGACACACAATAGGGGCACATGTCCCCACAGCCACGACCAGCTCCCTCAGACCTGTACATCCTAATAAGGATTAGGCACGAAGTTAACAATGAATGAAGAAGTCCTCCAGGAGCCACTAATTCTATTCTGCTCTGTGTCACTTTTCATCCTAGGCTATTCACAACCCTGTGTTTGAACATAAGGTATAATCCTCTTACATATCAAAGGTGGACAAATCATATTAATTTAGACATTGCTTCCACTGGCCCAAGGGCACATTATGCACTCGACACAGAGCCCCAACTTCACCATCTGCTCTGCTCTCTCACCTGCCTCTGACTGACACCCCGATGCACTCAACTCTTTATTCTCATATTTTTTCCCTCTATATATAAAGGAAAAGTACACAGAAAAATGGAAATGCGCAAAGTTCATGCATTTCAAAGGTCATGGTTTCAGCAAACCATATATTGCTCACTGACACTTGATATGAATATATCTCAATTGTGCTCCATTCTACAATCAATTAATATGACAAGTGAATTGTTTATTTATCTTTTTTAGTTATATTGTCTAAAAAAAAAAAAAAAGATATTTGGATGATGGTAGTGAACAGGGTTTAGGATTTCTCAGGTGTTTCTGTTTGATGGTGGGAGCAAACATAAAACATTTTCACAAAGTTGATATATTCTTAGCATATAGTCTTCTGACCTCAGACCTACAGTATCTTTGTTTAGGGCCTCTAGCTACAGACATGCTTTTTTTCGGATGTAATTTTTAAAAGAATACATCGCTATTCAACTTCAGCTGAAATAGAAAACAAATCAATTTTGTCTACCTTGACTTTGACAATGTTTTACATCTCAGATTACAGATACAAGACATATAAACAGACAGTTATTGTGACTATAATAACTCCTTGTTCATTCATTAAAAGAGTACTCCATCGATTTAGTCTTTTTTTTATTCCATGCATGCTTCTTCTTCCTCGTCAAAACCTGGCGCCTACCCACATTGCAACTCAGCTGCCAACAGTTAAGTCAGAGATTCAGGTGTGTTATGATAGCGGTTAATGTAGCCTCGAGCTGCTAGCCTCAAGCAAAGATGAGGAGGTCTGGTAAGCACACTTCTTTATACCTCCACACTCCCAGATTCTTTTTAATTTTCAAACTTGTAGTCTTCAGACCAAACCGTTGCTGACTCAATCACTTGTGGGAATTCTTGGAATGGGTAACAGTGAAAAAATTGACAGAATGAATATAAAAAAAATATCTATCAGAATTACACTGAACAGAAAACTGTTCATCGAAATAAAAATGGAGTCTCTGGAGTCACAAGGCTTCATACAACTGTGCAGTAAGACCTGTAAACATATACCTTTTTATTACATCATGGATCTATCTCCCATACACTTCAAATACGCAAACTTTTTGTGAACTTGTTTATTATTCTTTTTCTGAATAGATACTTACTTTTGCATTTTAAAATGGAAGTCGGATGTTTAAGAGGGCCCTTCCAAACAAAGAGATGGCAATAAGCAGAAGAGCATCACTGAAAGACAGAACATCAGCATCACTGCTGTTATATCTGTCCACTTGTGCAGCCAACTTCATTTCCACTTGAATTTTATCAACCTTCTGCTGGCCTCTCGAGGAGCTAGCATACACACTCTGACATGAATTAGCCCCAGATTGACTGATACTGCTTCACCCCGGGGGAATTCACGAGGCCCTGGCTTTTCTCATCCTTCACTCTTTTCTTCTGCCCTCTTTTCTTTCGCACCACTGCTTCTGGTTGGTTTTCTCCCCGAGCTCGTCCTTGTCACTCACCTGTCTGCGAGACATCAGGCTTTCCCCCTTTTGTCTGACAGACAGGTGCTAGCAATGTCTGATGGAGTAATTTGCCACAAATGTGCAAAACATGACTGATCAGAGAAATGTCATCCGAGGTGGTGGAGAATATACTAGAGCGCCGAGGATGGAGAAGAGAGGTCCATTTCCATTCATCACAAGTACTGACAGATGGTCCCAGTTCTCATTTTCCATCTTTCTATACTACGTCCCTCAGCTCATTAATGCTCCACATCCTCTACAGGTTGATTTATTCTCCACATGGAGTCGGTGCTTACCACCACTTCAGAAAACAACCTGTGTATTTGAAAGTGTTGGACCACTCATAAAATGAGCAATTAGAGCAGCACTATATGTAAACAATAACAACTCTGTGTAGAAAGTGAATAAGCCTTTTTACACTGCACTTAACATTGAGAACCCTTGTTAACTATATTTCGTTGCTGTCGGGCGGAAACCTTGTATATCCATATTTCGTCACTTTGATTTTTTTTCTTAAATCAATGACTTGGTCACCCTTTACGTCTGTCTGTTGGTTTTACCACTATTTAACCAATGAAAAGTATTAAAAAGACTGATTCGTTTGAGGTAAATAGCTCAATGAAATGTTTTCAAATTAGCCATTTTTAATTTCTTGAAAAGTAACAGTTCTGGAAATACAAGGTTTACGCCCGACAACGACGATTTACATGTAAGTGCTGAGTTTCATTATGATTATTATATTTTGTATGTAATTTATCAGTTGGTGACATGTTGAATTCAAACAAAACTTATGTTTAGGCAACATAGCCTCCTTGGTTATGTTTAGGAAAATCAAATGTCAATAAATATTATCTAATAATTGTTTATCACCTCACGGGACACAACCCACTGACATGGTCATGTGACCAGATTACACATGTATTTAAAGATGGCGTCTTTTTACATTCAGTTAAGTCTGAAGAAGAGCGTGTTAGCTCGAAATGTTACTTCTGTCTGTGGACGTGCTGATTAAATTGCACTAAAGGCAGCTTCAGTGTGGATCGTTTCTTTACACATTCTACAGTCTTCTGTTGGTCCAGCACCTGCCTGCAGTGGGTCCTGGATGTGTGCACGATTAAAATTGGGTTTTAAAATTAAGATTGGGTTAAAATAAGTACATTTGTTACATAAATTAAGTTACGTATTTAAGTTAAGCAGCCTACTCAACGCTGACTTTTGGTTTCACACGGGACACTAACAGCGGTCTCCTGAGTGAAAGTCCTGTGTTTGCTGGACCCAGCCCACAACCTGGTCTTTATACGACGTCACCTCACTTCCGGAGCAGTTGCTCTGAGCGTCTCATATTGCCACGGATGGGTTTGCAGTTGAAAGCCCAGTGGGACTACATGGCGTGAAATTACACGCAAAAATCCAAAAATGTGGTGTGAAAACACGCAAACAGAAATGTGTGAGTTATTCATGCCATTTTGTGAGACCAGGCTGTGCATTGTCATCCTCATGAAAAGAAATGTCTTTAATTCAAATGAAAACTTGGCCACTATTGAAGAAGCAATGCATCTGCCACAGGTAGACAATTGATTTTTTCCCTTCAAATGACTTTTCAACTGCGGTGCACACATTAGTCATATTTGACTCTGGACCAGTGGTCGTCACGTGTCTCAGAGGAGCCGTCGGACTCTGATGTGGAGGCAAAGGTTAGGACGAGACAGTTGCCTGTCTGATGCAAAACTCTGCGTGATATGATACGTTGCCTGTCAATGTATTTGCATCACCCAGGAAAATGTGACCATGGCCAACAACATCAATAGAAACCCACCATTTGTGTTATTGAACGCACTGCAACAAAGACGCGATTTACATGAAGAATAAGACTAATCTATACAAAGACAATCATTTCGAGGCTTTGCTCACATGATGTAACACATCGGAGGATCATACCATGCCAATCATGGATTATCTGGGGTTCAAAGAGAAAGAAATTGAATGATGGGTAAGAGTTTTTGGTTGCAGGCAAGCAGAGGTGTATCAAATCACAGGAGGTACACAACAGATGCAGTGGAATAAAGCACCATAATCCCCTGGGTGGGAATAGATTTAAAAATTATTTTAGGGGATTAATAGAAATCAAAATGATAATCTTATATCATACAAACTCCACCCAAGTGGATATTTGTTTGTGATAATCATCAATGACATTCATTGTTTATTTTAATATTCATATTTTACCATGCCTCAGTTGTGTATTTCCTTTATGTAACATCAAACTGTCTGTACTGACTGATCCTGTCCAGATGTTTTCTTTATTTTTTTAAATTTTTATTTTTTCTGGAACTTTAGCATGCTTTTTCATATTGTGCACACTGAAAGGTATGCTGGTGTACTCTTAAAGAAATACGAGGATATTGTCGGATAAAATTATTTATTATAAAGTAATGTAGTACATCGCTATTATAATACAAACTTGCAGCTCAAATTATAATAATCCTATTCATATATATATATATATATATCCCATGTAGTAAGTCTCTAATTGTTTATTATTATGTTTAGCATTCTTTTTATTACATTAGAAATAAGTTGAAAATTCTGAGACAGTATTTCAAAATAGTAATGATTAAACTGAAATTAATCAATTCAGTGGTGCCATCATTATTATGTTTCTAAAATGATGAGGACGACTGACTTCAAGATCCAGATTTATGAGCTCATCAAAATGGGAAAGCCCCAGAAAATGTGTTTAATATATACTTTTTTTTAAATATGTTTTGGAACATTATTCAGCATTGATTATGAGAAAAGGGAGAATACCTGGGGTCTCCTCACAGTACTTACCTAAAGACAGAAAACTGAGCAGCCGTGAAGGGGTGATTTGCCTTCTCTCTGTGTGAAGGAGTCCGGGTTCCTGCAGACACAGAGGATGAAAGAAATCAATACACAACACAACACTCAGGATCCAACACAAACACCTCAACCAAAGGCCATCTCCCCATGTCTGCTGTGACCCTGAAATGACCATATTCTGTTATTGTTCCCTCATCTCCATTGAGAGGATAAGACCCATACGGAATTGATTGCGTCTCCACAAACTGGAGATAGCCATTGATTTTCCCTCTTCTTTTCAAAAAACAGGAACGCTTTGTTCAACTGACATATACGTCTTCCTTCTCCCTCAAGGTGGAGATACCCAAAAGCATTCTAGGTAAGCAGGAGTGCAGTGAATCGCCTGCCTCGTGCGAGAAACAGGAACAGAAAAACCTATAGTCCTACTGTTCTTGGGGGAAAAAGTGCTATGCCTGCCATCAGCCCTGTAATAATTCAGAGACTGGTTTCTCTACAGAGGCCTTTCCTTCTCCCCGGGGGTTTGATGCTGATCTTTGACAACTCCTGATGGGAGAGTACAGTGTCATGGCTTCTTTTATCTTTCACTATCTCCAGAGAGAGGAGCCCTGCAGCAAGGCCACTGACAAGAGCTCACCGCAGGTCCCGTGATATTATCTGGGGTCAGATGTGACGAATCAGTCAATCACTGCTTCTATGCTCTCTCTCGCTCTCTTTAATTCTCACTCGCCCCTCGTGGGAACCGGGAGGTTGCAACTGATCAATTGCTTGCAAATAGCTTTATTGACATGACAAATGAAACATCTGCATTGATGAATCTGTTTGGACAAATAGTTGGCATGGTGATGTAACTGTGGTGGTAGTCTGAAGAACTGTCAGGTGATACAGCATATTGGTAATCATATGACATCATGTATTTATTTTAATGTCGCTGGCCAAAGCAAATCCTGTATCTCTATATTTGGAGATTTGGAATTAAATATTCCTTTAAGGGTTGAGAAAATTCTCCATCTTTGAAAACAGAGATGTTTTTATTTGCTCATGAAAAGTTGATGTTTTGGAGATGCATGATTTTCACAGGACATTGACATGTTTGTCAGAGGTTTTGTAATTAACCAAGAAGTTCTGCCCTTATATTCTAAAACAATCTAATCATCGTGCCAAGTTAAAGGTACAGTTCGACATTTTGGGACCAACTAACACAGTATGTTGTTTAATACAGACAGAAAGTAAGGAAAGTAGTTACAGTAGCAGTTAAGTAGACAAATTATCTCCTAATTGAGCATATCTTACAAAAAAAAGTAAGGAGATCCTCAAGAGCATTAACAGACACTGTTGTTTTGGAGAATGACTCAAAAAATAATGAATAAAAATGTTTTAAAATGCTCTATTTTTTCCTGTCTTTGTTAATATTACATATTGTGTGTATGTTGTTTTTGCATTGTGCAGTCTCTGTCCTGCCCTGTGCCATCTAGGTGTTGTATTGGCAGGGCAGGGTGTGTGGTGTGTGTGTGGTGTGTGTGTGGTGTGTGTGGTGGGTGTGTGGTGAGTGTGTGGTGAGTGTGTGGTGGGTGTGTGGTGAGTGTGTGGTGAGTGAGCCAGAAGACTGCAGGAGGTTTGAATAAAGAGCAGTGAGGGTGCCACAGCTATGTTTGAGATGTGTTTTGTTATGAGCATATGTCTTAGTCAAGAGGCATTGGGCTTGGCAGACACTCTACTGTGTCAATCCATTAGCACTTTTCTCTGTACACTCCCCCAACTCTCACCACCCACCGCCCCGCTGACTCTGGCACTCTGGCAGCTCAGAGGGTGACCAAATGCAATATGAATAATATATTATGATGCATATCAGTTCAGATTTACACGTTTATATATTAAGCTGATATATTAAAAACTAAAATTACAAAGTTACATATTGTGATCTCAATTTATTTCTGGTTTTATATTATGTGTTGCCCTCAAATAACCACAGTTGACTTTGTCATACAAGATGATGCTTCACAGCAGATAGGCACAGTTATAAGGTATGTATATAAAATTACACTGTCTTTAATATCATAGCGAATGTAGTTCGAAAATTTCTATTTTACCACCCCTGCCCCTCCTTATCGTGTGACCAATTAACTAATTTGAGGAAAAGACTATTTTGTGGCCATAACGCTGTGTAAAGCCCTCGGGCGTGCTGGAAGAAAACAGATTAGCACATTAACATTGTGGGGGCAGAATGAAGACTTCTGGCTCTGCCTCAGGCCCTGCTGGCTATTAAAGCCACTGCTGCTGCTCACTGACATCAGCAGCTCCTTTCTTAATTTGCGCTTGTAAGAAAAATGCTTTTTTTCTCCTGGATTACGTTTGTTTTTTACGTATTACAAAAAATGTTTCTGTATAATCAAGGTTGAAGGAGGACAAAGGAGGTTGGGTCACAAAAACACAGACTTTTCACCCAGGAACCAAAAGTCTTATATTATTATATTATGTATTATACTTTGTTATGTAACAAACATACTTATTCTTTTCCTAAACCTAACCAAGTATAGTTCTGTTGCCTAAACCTAACAAAGTAGTAATTCACAACAGTAACGAGGTGTTTAGGAGTTTAGTTGTAAGGGAACGCAATTTTGTAGTGTTAGAATATGAAACCACATGCATATAATCTACAAACGTCTGGCTTTCTGGACCTTATTTGCAGAAAGCACTGAAAATTTAAGCTCGAGGTAACTATCCACCATACCTGACCAATTTCTAATAAAACTCCCTTGTACATACTTTCATACTGCTATATCTACTGTCTCATTCCAGAGTTGTAAGAATTAACAGAGAGCTCTATTCATTGTCCTCCACTCTGCCCTCTGGGCCTTTATGCAGCCACAAATGAGAACCCACAAATACACTATTTCTTCAAAGTACTCCTCTCTCTCCGGGGATATTGACCCTGCCAGTTAAGTTCTGGTTGGCTGCGCTCTGCAGAGATGTTGGGGACTGTCAGAGGAAATATACGGTCCTTGTCTGGAACCCAGGTGTGCTGAGGCAAAGTGTTAAATTTGGTCATTACTCTTGTAATAGCGCTTTTATGTTTCGTTTCGCAAAGGGTCATGTGTGCAACCGCCACAGCAGGTCTTTGTTGAAAGGTCTGCAGACAGAGACGTAGACATCAGTTGTCAGCAGGATCATATTAAAACAGCTCATATGTCCATGAAGACGACTAATGGTGAATGTCAGGCAGACATCTACAGACCCTGTTGCAGAGGTGAACAATTTGAAGAAACACCGATGAAAGGAAAGTGGTAAAAATTAATCCTGGATGTGAAAATATGGTGATAAAATACATCAAGGCTTTTGAAGCATGTCGGACAAATCATTTGTATTTTGTCTGTGTGTGCTTTGTGCTTGCTTGCAGCAACATATGCACGCATGTGTTGATTTGTATGTGCCGACTGGGCTGCAGGCAGGGCCAGGGGGAGGAGACGGCAATTCTAACGGCTTTTTGATGTAGATAAATGGCTTACAGATGGCTCACTCAATATATTCAAATGAGATATAAAAATAGGGGAGGGGCTATCAATAAAGGGATGGTTCCAGGTGTAGTGTCATGTGATGAGAATGCATTGATCAGTCTACCAACCAGACACATTTTAATATCTATAAGTGATTTGGAGAACAGATTCTTAAACTTCAGTGTTCTGTAATAGACATGTTTATTCTGAAATTGACTTCTATGATAAGTGCCCTCTCAGTCTGGAATATTATTTCATGCAAATTGTCTTGGAAATTTCAAATTATATATTAAGAAAAAAGAATTTTGGTTGTTTGATAGCTCTGTCTTGTAAACAATTACATTTAAAAAATCAAGGCAATTCAAATTAGGGCTGGCAGATATGGAGAAATAATGTGATATTTTTGACCAAATACCTCAATATCGAAATTGCAACGATATTGTAGGGTTGACTATTGGTGTTTTCAGAAAATATTTACACAATGACATTTTTGATAAATAATCATCAGTAATGTGAATATAAGTGGGTAAAGGCAAATAATATAAGTCTGGTAAGTTCAGAAAATTACAGTACTTTACTGTAATTCAGCCTTTAAAACCAGGAAAAGACAACACTTCTGCCATATTACGATATCCAAAATCTAAGACGATATCTAGTCTCATATCACAACATCGATATAATATCGATATATTGCCCAGCCATAATTCATTACAAATTATAGAATAAGATTTTTTTTTTAAAGTTTAATTCATGCTGTAATTAGGCATTTTGTGTTGAAAGACACACTGTAAGAGATCAATACAAAACATGAATATACATATGAATATAAAACATCAACAAAGGATAATGCCAGGATATCCATCATTGAAAACCGCCTCTGGTGGTGGTATTACAACTCTCTAAGATCCAGCAGTCTGGACAGTTTATGTTTGAAGAGATAATCCTCTTCATTCAGCCATCTCAGTCTGCAGACAATATCCCGGAGGTAAGAGATGCAAACACATTCCATACTATAATGTACGACCGGTATAAATTGTATTTACCCATGTTTCACCTTTAACATTGGGCTGGAAAAGAAGCCCAAATGCGATTATGCACATGAAGAATTAATCCGGAGATGAGCACAGGGTAATGTATGGTAATTATCCAACAGGATATTCTTACATAGCGATTAGCATATCTGGGAGGCCAGACAGGGATGGGAGGGCAGTCTGAGAGGAAGGAAAGGACACAGCTGCTGATAAGAAGCCCAGTTTGTTGGTTTGTTTTTTATGTTGATTAAAAATGCGGATAGTCTGGCTACAGGCATGTACTCGCTCCCCTCTCTCTGTTCCTCTCTATCTCATGTGCACATACACAGATGAGAATGTAGATGTACTTGCACGCATACGCACAGTGACAACACTCCTATCAGTGAGACGGGGGATCAAATCAAAAAAGTGCATGGATTCTTTACAAGGCAAAATGCCAAGCGGACAAAGCTCGCTCCAAAACTAGAGTGAATCTGGTGTGAATCTTTCACTTTCGTTGAGTCGGGGATGAGGGGCCAAGTTTGAATGTTGTGTTTGCAAACAGTAAGCGACATTTCCTGCATAGTATGCCTTTAAATTTAGTTGGATTTCTCCTACATCGGTAAGAAATTGTTGCGTTTACATTTTCCCCTTTTTTGTCAGCTCTCCATCTGTCTAAATACTTTGGATTACTTTTGGAGTAGGCTACTTAAAATATCATCTTGCTGAGCTCATTTGTCTGGGTCTTATATTTCCATGCCAAAAACACATTCCTGACAGAGTGCAGGCTGAGCATTTCCTCTGCCATTGTCTTTGGCAGGTGCACTGCGCATGCACAAATTGTTGCACTTTAAAAAAAAAAAAAAAAAAAGATCTGTTCATGAGAAATGTGTGCCTCATATGAAATTTAGAGGAAATAAATCAAAAACAAACTACAAGGGCACTCGGAGAGTGCAGACCTCCACCAAGGCCATACCCTATCTCGCAATGTTAACAAAAGTGGAAAATATTTGATGTATCTGCCCCGTGATGTGGATCCACTCCAAAATGTAATGGGTTCTTCCTTGGCCCATGCTACACTCTTCCACCAAGTTTCATGAAAATTCTAGTAATCCCGCTGAAAACACAACCTCTTTGGATAGAAGTAATAAAGTAATCCCTTTTACACAAAATGTTGTATTTTAAAAACGTAATCCCGTGACTTGTATTCCGTTACTCGCCAGCCCTGATCGTATGTGATGCTTCCTAAATCTCTCCAAGGTAGCAGTAGCTGTATTTATGAATATTTGCCAACAATACAGACAGGTTTCAACCTATATTATCTTTTGTTTTTTTCTTTCTGTCTGCCCTGTAACCCCATTGCACAACGTGACCGCGAGCCACTGTATCAATTCTGGCTTTGGTATTTAGGTGTAATCAGCCATGTAGGACACCAGCTTGCCAAGAAGCACGGCCCTTTGTGAGACGCCCATCTGTTTAGTGCATTGGGACGAGCCCGGTCCCAAAGAGCTGCTGGAATGAAAGGGTGAGTATGAGAAGGCCCAGCTGAAAAGACAAGGGTGGGCGGCAGCATCAGGACACAGTCTGTCTGCGGCACTCCTGCAGTCTTATTCTAATGCAGCAGCTATGACTCCCCTGCTTGCATACAACTCAGAGATCAGAGACTGACAGATGCACCAGGGGGAGGCAGACTGGGATGTCTGACACATCCATCCTTTCATGCATGCAGTGTCTGTGTCCCCCTCTTTCCCTCTCTGTTAAGCTGTTTGGCTAATATTTTCCTATTGACTCGGCAGTGTACATATTACCCAGCCTTGGTGACCTCTTAGCGGGACGTATCTTTGTGAGCGCAGATCGATTCATACAGTGGGCTTCCCCCCCTCCTTGTTGTCAGTATCCAGTGGATGGGATGGGCAGAGTGGGAGCAAGTGATAAGCTGCTATAGGCCAGTCAAACCATTCCAGCAAGAGTCGTGACCCTACTGCAGTGGGGCTGATTATACCTCACCCGGGGCTGCTAGGTCTGAGAATCAAGCCTCTACACTCCTGCCTGAAACATATCACCCCTGACTGAGATCACAGTGGCAACACAGGAGATGATAATCACCAGATAGCAAACAGTGGGAACTCAAATATTGTAGTTGTACAAATGTGTCTTCCGTGTTGAAAATATGTATTAACAATATCATTTTGTTTGCTATTTTTTTCCTCCTAATTCATTTTTTTCTCATGAATGTTAGCGTTAAATACAACATTGGTCATATTTTGTATGATATCATACAAAACCGTTGATATATTTCCTAAGATATAGATATTATACGAACTGTGCATATATTTTCATAAGATACGATCCTGTTCATGAGAATGCAGTGGTTATTATTATAATAATAATAATAATAATAATAATAATTATTATTATTATTATTATTATTATTATTATTATTATTAATAATAATAA
>JAOVVB010062113.1:0-14296 GCA_028570985.1 Heterobranchus longifilis | reverse complement strand
GGCAGTTGAGAAATAATCACAGTTGATTGCCCCTCACATTAATGCAACCTGTCAATAAGCGACGCATGTCCCCATTGTGTGAGAGAAACACTGCTTTCTCTGCCTTATGCATAGCTCCGAATACATGGTCCGTGAAGCGAAGATTAAAATCTCTCATTTACGTTTTTCAACTGCCTCAGCGCTGAGGGAAGAGGTTAATGCAGTATCACCTGCTCTCTACCTGCCTGTTTTGGAGCCTGAGGACAGGAAGATCAGATTACTGAATAACAGGAGAGAGTAAAAAAAAAAATAAAAAAAAGTTTTCTTTTTCTTTTCTCGGGTACATGACGTTAAGATCCCTGCCTGTATCTACTTGACAGTGCAGCCGGATCCCTTTTTTTGACGGTGCCAGTGATAAATGATAATTACGGCTACAAATGGTTCTTTTTGCTCTGAAACTACTCACGGCAATAGATCATCATGTAGACACTGTTTACGTGCTGTTAAGTGCTTGTTGTCACCTTTGGTAGCAATCAGTCGAAAAGGGGTCCGCGGCTGACTGATGACCCGGAGAGCCGAGCGGCACGTTCAAGATATTCTGCATGTCTTTCAACGCTGCTCAAATAACCTTTCATGGAATGCACTTGTCAAGCCATTTATCTTTGGTACTTTATTTGCTGGACCCATTTCTCATTTTTAATGGTCTCGTGACAAAGGACTTTTTGGTAATAAATAATATGACTTGTCAGATGCCCGTCAGAGGAGATGATGTCAGAATCCATGTTTTCGAGACTTTTTTTTTTTGTGGGATTCTGCAGGATTATAATTATTGTTTACCAGCCAAAACGTATTTTTATTTCCATTACACTTGTAACCAGATAAGATTTAAGTCTGCGTTTCATATTAATTGATCATAATGCCAAATTACCCTTCTGGAATAACACACGTGTGGAGGAAAACCACACCTTTAAAGACCTCAGTCACCTCGTAACCCTGCTACCTCTGCCAAGCTTTCTTCTCTAAACACAACTTCGTCTAAAAAGAAAATTCTCAACATTTTTTGGAAGATTATAATTAGAAAGGAAAATCACCTCGGGTGCCTTTGAGTGTGTATCTTGGCCTCCCACTGTAGGTGTTTGTGTGAGTATGTGCGCATGTGTGTGTTTTGGCTACAGGTAAAAAGCAAAGATCTTATCGGCCCTGACTCCTCACCTGTCCCGAGGCAGTGGTAATTAGAAAGGAGAGAATTGAATAGGGGTGCAAGCGCCCACGGCATTTTAGGCAGCACTCACATAATTGCAGCTTTGGTGGGAGCAGGTCTGAGCAGTGAGGTGTGCTGTCTAGGGGAGATTGGGTGACAGAAGGGCATACCTGGTGGCCTTTGGTGTTTGCGTGTGCGTGTGTGCGAGAGAAAGAGATTTGGAGGGATTTACTCGTGCAGACCTCATGAAGAGGAAAAAAAAAAAACCCAACTCTCACAGGGCAAAGGTTAAGTCTGCATCTGAACTAACAGCCAAAACGGCTTATGATATTCTGCGGTAGTATGAAATGGGTTTTGGTGAGCTCTGAATAGTGAGAAGTCATTCAAGATTAATATTCCTTCATTAGGCACTCAGAAAGACAGGTGGAAATTAGCAGTGAATGGATAAAGAAGGAGAAAAAAAAAGACTTTCTTTCTTAAAGGAGGATATATTCCTTGATGACAAATCCCCGCAGTGAAAAGACAGCTGTCCAAATGCAGGATGATCCTCTAAGTGAATTCTCTAGAAGTGTTCATTTGCGTGCTGATGGCAGCCTAAAACCACAAAAGAGAGAAAGAGGATTTTAGTCTTTGAAGATGCCAAATAGCATTTAGCGAAGTAAGTTCAAATATCTGAGTCTGAGCCTGTGAATGTCAGAAAATGCTTCTAATTAGAAAAAAAAAAAAAAAAAAAAAAAAAGCATTTTTTTCTCAAAGGGAAATGCATATTTTTGTTGGGGAAACTGTCTCTTTATAATGCAATGTCTCTTGAGCTAACCGTGGTAATTGGCAATTTCAAAAGCTAGTATTAAATATTCATGTGATAATTAGTTAATTGATTGATTAGTGCAGGTGTATATGAGGGCACAGGTTCAGCAGTTAATTGGTCCTCAGCTCCAGAGATAATTGGCATGTGTGAAATCAAGGTCTATCCGCGGGAAAACCTTTTATCACTGCATGATCTTTTACCCTTCACACGAACAGAGCCTTTGTGCTATGAAGAAGGGAATTTATGTCACAAATTTGCTTTCACTGATCACCCTCACCCACTTAAGGACATCGAATATAATTTAATATATACTTAAAGGACAATTAATGTTCAAAGACATTAAAGAAAATGTACTTTTTTTCAACACGGATGGCAATATATAAATATTCTTTCTGTTATCTAAAGAAACTTACAATGCCTGTTTCTTTTCCAATTACCTACCATATAAAAGAATGTTTGAGCTATAGTACCAAGGCATATGGATATGACAAATGTTTTTAAAGAAACAAGAAGATATTTTTTTACAAGATAGGAGCTTGATGATCAGACAATATGTTAGCAGCTCCTGCAAAAAGACAAGATGCAATTTGCTCCTGGAATTAAGTGTGCTGTCCCTTTAACCCAGGCCAAATTCACTTTTAGTCATTTCAGTCAATCAATTCATGTTATCTGTTGTTGACATTTTCTGTACCACAGAAAAGCTCTGAGGCACTATTGGAGGTTTTACAGTGAGTGATAGATTTGTGGTTTCTGATTTTATGGTATTAGTTGGACTGGGGTCACATGTTTAACCTCCTGCTCACAGTTAAGTTCAATAACTTTCTGTTGAATCACTTCATCAAAATTGCAGTCAGGTCATAAAAATTAAAAATAAATATTAAAAAAACAGAATTAAATTCTTCAGTCAATTACAGTTGCAACTAATGCTTTATAAAATGTGCGAGACTATATCACATAGCCAAGGTCACATCGTCAAATCACACTTTGTCCAGTTAACTGAATATATTATAAAACCCAAATATATTTAGCTTACTATCATATAAAATAATTTTGAGGAATGGCTATTATACCAGAGAATGCTTGGAGCAATTACTTGAAAGATTAATCGCTAATCAAAGTAGTTGCAGATTAATCATCTAATCATTTCAACTCTAATGTCAATGAATCTGTTTTTTCTTAATAAAAAAATCCATTTGTATTACATAAGTATTTTTGGAGCATTGCTTTTTCTTTATTAAATAGCATATGGTGGAGAGATGACAGGAAAGGAGGGGATCGAGTGATGCAGAGAGAATGACATGCAACAAGGTTGTGATTACATGTTCTGCACATTAAACTCCTCATTGCTCTACCTCCTGCTTTTGAATGAAAATTAATAACATCCAGATCACTCAAAATGTGCTTACCCACAATATACACCAAAGGATAACTCATGAAGTTAGCCACTGACTGTGACCTTTTCTTGCCAGGTCAATCGCATTGATTGATTTTTGAACAGCTAGAACAGAAACCTTAAATAGTTAAAGTGTGGTGGGAAGCATTTTTAACATTGGAACTGTGTGAATTCTAACTGGAAAAATTGATCTATTAATGTGCACAGGTTAATTTTGTCCAGGTTAAGTTCTGTATGGTTGTAAGTACTCCCAGTTTCTCCTTTTTGATTTGTTGGGCTGAAAAGATTTCATCTTGATGTGATTGCTACACAATTCATGCTGCCTATTATTCTGCTCACAGACGCTGAATTTCAGATAAGAGCCTGACAAATTTCACATATAACCTTAATCTTATCATCCTTTGTACGGTGCCGCCTCCCTCCCCTTCTTTCTTCCTTTCCGTTCTGTATTTCTCTCTCTCTCTCTCTTGCGAAGATTAGGTGATAGTGAACATCTATTGTTTTGGCGGGGGTCTTTGAGAGTGTTGTTTAAAGGCTGGTGCAGCTCACCTACTAGGGAGGAGATGCTTATTTCATCCATTTAAAGGCTAAAATGTTACACATCATGAATCCAATTTTCTCTGCCTTTTCTCTCTGAAGGCAGGGATTAAAGCCGAGCTGTCAGCTGGCACGCCAGATCTTAAGACAACCCGCGGATGTCTGCGATACTGCGCTCAGCTCAGCTCAGACAGTATCTAGAATCTCCCGGCTTTTAATTTAGCATTAGGCTCAGTAAGCAAAATCACAGGCAGTTTCAATTAAATAGGCAACTCGCTGCTGTGGGTTTACATGAATCAACCTCTTCAAGGTGGGAAAAGGCCAATCATGATCGTTAAAAAGAATTAGTGCAAAAGTGTGCTCTGGAAATAATTGCCATTGACTTCTATGAGAGACGTGAGAGCAGCATTTTCTGTAGAGTTCAGAAGGAGAATGTTTTTTTTATTTTTTATCTGAAAGCTTTGCCTTTTGGTCCAAGAATTCAAAAGTGAGTTTCTAAGCAGAATCAAAGGCTTTAACTTGTTATTATAAGATTTCTGCTATATGGTTTAATTTGTATTGTGGGGAGCGTATCTATGTTTCCAGTGGCCTGTGTTGCCCAGCTGAGTATCCTCTTAATGTGACACATTGCGACCTTTCAATGGCTTTTATATTCTCAGGTCAAATGCTCAATGTATGTTTCCCAGGGTCAGTAAGTTGAAATCACCCATCTACAGCGTATAGTCTTCTGATGTGACACTCTTTGAAATCTACCCCTCAACTTTGCAGGCAAGACTGTTTTCTTTTATTAAATTTGCAATTTAAAAAAAATTAATTGAAGAAAAAGCTGTTACACACACCACACACACAACAGTTTTCTTGAATTTAGACATCGATATCGCCGCAGTGACTGAACAGATTTTTACCATTCAAACTGGCTGTGACGACAACCCTTTCCGATCTCTGACAATGTTGATGTGCTCAAAGTTTTGATGACAGTTTAGGGAGCCAGCATATGACTGAGGGCTGTAAAGTTGTCATTCCTAGCATGACATACACTTATTATTATTATTAGTATTTACAGTATTTTTCATACCTCCAATATAAAAACAAACTTGAATGCCTAAATGGCTCTTGGTTTACTTGGTAAACTTTTTTTTTTTTTTGGCTAATTTCAAGGCCCTAAATGTCAACAAGGTTTTTGAAAAATGCTCTCCCTCATTACTGCGCTCCCTGGTTTTAAAGTTCACTGAATTTAATTGGAGTTTTATAGGATAATACGAGGTAAAAAGCCCTTTTAAAGGAGAGCCATTCCTCTCAGTCTCTCTTAGGGAAAGCTCCTCTCTCTCCAAAGTGCGCTCTTGCTGTCTCTGGCGGCAGACTAATGGCAGCTTCTAGTGGGCTTATTTGGGTTTAATGTGGCATAATGAGGTTAGGTAATTGGGTTTAGGTCAAGTTGTAAAACAGGTTCAGAGGAGACAGAGATGGGAAGATCATGTAAATGAGTGGTGTTAGATCGCTGAAGGCTCACACCAGTGGCTACTCAAAGACTTCTCAAAGCATGCATTGTACAAGTGCACCATCAGTCCACCTGTCCTCATTTCCAAACGGCTTCAGTAACCTTAAGTCAGTCTGGAACTTCAATTAAGAAAACACTCATACAAGTGCTAAGTGGTCTTGGGAGAAATGCCTCCACGTTAATGCCATCTTCGGATCATTTTATCACTCACTCCTGTCTCCCTCGATTTCCATCTCCCCTCCTTGTAAATATCAAATCATGTATCATATATTATTTAAGAGCAGGGAAGTTAATGAACATATTAAAAAATGTGGCATCCCCTCAGCAATTTGGAGCCAATTATTAAAATTTGTTAAAAGGCATGACTAATTAAAGAGGATATTTAAATGGGATTGAATTTTAATGCTTTTTTTTTTTCTTCTTCTTCTCCTGCCTTATTACCTTTGTGGCAGGGTTAAGATGAGAGGATGTTGAGATTAGATATTCTCACACTAATTAAGACCACAGATCCCCTGGGAAGAGAATAAGGGCCTGCTCATTCTCTCCCTCCACACTCTCTCTCTCTCTACCCTCCCCTCCTCCCTCCGTGTGGCCCTCCGTCTCTCCCCCGTAGTGCCGGACCACCGGGGCCCGGAGGAGAGACGCAGCTGGGATTAAGATGAACCCAGGATGGGATGCGACATCCTTCCTTCACGTCCCCCTCACCCTTTTCCTCTTGTCTTCCATCCATTGCTCCCCATGGGGGCCCACGGGTGACACGTTAACCTTTGAGGTTGTCAGGCCATGAGAGAGGAGAGATTCTCACATTACGATTAACTTTGTTCCTTTAATTAAACACATGAACGTGCCGATGAGCGGGGACCACGTGATGCCTCGGAATAGAGGAGCTATATTGGATTTCCAGAGAAATTATTACGGATAATTCAGCGGGAAAAAATCTTTGCGATGGCATTACTGTCACAACTGCACGTCACTCCGTATAGGTCATCAGTAACTTGTTAATGATTATGCCAATCAATGAAGGAGGCAGCCGCAGAAAAAGAAAAAAATGCTGGAGAATAAAGCAAGCCATCGTCGGAGACCGTTCCAGTAACTTCGCCCTCGTGTTTTAAGATAACAATCAGGTTTTTTTCCGCTGAACGTAGTGGCAGGAGCATACAACTACACGGTTTCCTAAAATTTAGCATTTTACATTCCCGTCCTGTTATGTTTTTACTATTCTATTGTTTGCAGAAAGCATCTGGTACTCGGAGAGTTTGTTTTCTGTCGGAACCGTGAAGAATGTACAGTAGGAAAACGCAGGCGGCACTTTCTTTGTGAAAGGAGTTGTTTACAGGGTGAGATGGAGTTCAGCGTGGTGCCATCAGGAACAGGAGTCTGAAAGACAAAAATCGGGATTTAGTGTCACGAAGGAGTAAAACCCTTCGACGCTCAAGAAGCTGAGTAAAGTGTTTACTGTTTAACCCTTTTTATTCCTGCTAATATGTACATAATCCCTAAATAAGACTGATCAAAGTGCTAATCTTTGGGTGAAGCTATGGTCTAGATTGGGATATCTTATTAAAAGAGCAGAAGGGTATGGCAAATGCTGTGTTTCTTTTTTTTCTTTCTAGAAGTATATTTGCTTCGTTGGTTGGTTTTACTTGTTTTTTTTTTTGTGTGGGGAGTGAGCTTGTATTTTAGGAGTGTGGCACCACTGGGTATTCATACAAAGCTCTCCTCCAACCTCCCTTTTTCTCTCCCATGCCTGTGAGTCACTTCCATGCACCATTTCAGGGGAAGGGGAGGGAAAAAGGCAAATAAACAAGATCTCTTTCCAGAGTTTATATTCTCAAAGGGAACAAGATGAGGGGGCGACGGGCGAGGGGGCGTGGGGGGTCTGCGGCCAGCAATTGAAAACTGTTGCCCTTACCCGGAGAGATCTGTGTACACTACTTGCAAAGTCAAACAAATAGATCCAGGGTGCAGGTTTACGTGTGTGTTTGTGCGACTGCCCGTAAACCTCCCTGGCTGTCATCTTCAATCACTGTTCTCTGTTCCTGATCAGACTTCTTTCTCTCTCTCTCTCTCTCTCTCTCTCTCTCTCTCCATACGTGTGTCTGTGTGAAATTGTGTTTGTGTGTGTGTCTTTCTGTCTTTGTGCATCACTGTGTTGTATGTTCGTATGTCTCCTGTGTGCGTTTCCCACGTGGGTGCCAGGCCTGGATCCAGTGAAGCACTTAGGAAAACCTCTGGCTGACATGGAGCCCTATCTGAAACAGGTCACAGACTGGTAGATACTCTGCCACCCAGTTTACACTCTAGACTGCAGTACTTCCGTGCATTTCTGTGTGGACATCATTCGCTCACAGTCAGGTTACCTGATGTTCATGTTCAAAGTTTTAAACGTTAAGACGATGAACATCTTGAAGTGCTTAAAGGTCCCATATTGTAAAAGTGAGATTTACATGTGTTTTGATTATAAAGCAGGTCTAGGTGCTCTATAAATACAGTGAAAGTATCAAAACGCCCAATGATGATGCAAAGACACAGAGAGCACAGATGCAGAAGACCCGGAAACACTGACCAATCAGAGCAGACTGGGATTTTTCGGGAGGGTTACTTAAAGAGACAGAGGGTGAATACAGGTATATTCAGACAGTATGAGAGAAGTAATGTGTTTTTTGATCATTAAAGCATGTAAACATGTTCTAGTAGAAAACCCCAAATACAAGTATGAACCTGAGAATTAGAATAATATGGGACCTTTAATCTAAATCCAAAGTTTAATACTTAAGTGAAATATATTTTTCTTTCACTTTCACTTTTAATTTCAGAATGATTGTATTCTCAGTGCTAGTTTTATGACAATGTTAAAATAGTTTTTGGTCTTCTTTTTTTTTAACTGGTTTAAAAAATAATACAGTTCTAAATTGAACACGGAGACACTCACTCTAATGACTTGCAATGTGTTTCTAGACTATAAATTGAAAATGTATGTGAAATTATGGAAGTTGAGTGGAAAGGGACAGTAAATAGCAGGTCAGTTGTGAAGTAATTTAACAACGTGTTTTTGCTTTCACTGATTAGCTCTCCCAGAAGTATGGAGTTCATATTTGTGGAGAAGGAGGTGAATATGAAACCTTCACCCTCGATTGCCCCCTCTTCAAAAAGAAGATGGTTATGTGAGTAAAGAAATATAATCTTACAATCATTTGTCTGTATTAGAACAGACTTTTTTCAACTTCTGTAAGTTTGGAAAGTGATGTTTGTCCTGAACATGAAAGTTTATTCGTGTGTGTATGTGTGTGTGCGCAGTGATGCAGCGGAGACGGTGATCCACTCAGCAGATGCCTTTGCTCCAGTCGGCTACCTGCGCTTCACTGAGATGCACACCGAGAACAAAGACGCCGTGAGTCAAACTTCTGAAGGAATCCATGAGTGTAACTTGTGTTGCAAATAAGATCAATGCTGTTCGATGCTGAATCAATAACTCCACAACAAAAGTTTGAGTGACTTTGGGCTTGATCACTTCAAAACCACTCTGAGGGCAAAACAAGTACAAGAACAAAACCTTTTGGTGTCTGATAACTTTGTCGAGCAGAAGAGAAACACAGCACTGTAGGGCAGGGTTCAGATCAACCTCCAGAGGGCCCCTCTCTCTCTCTCTCTCTCTCTCTCTCTCTCGCACACTCTTGCTCTCGGTGTCTCCGTTCATCCCTCGCTCTCTCTCCTCTAGCCCCACATGGCCTACTTTGACGTCTGCAATATTCACTGCAGCCCGAAACTAGGCCCAGCTTAATAAACATGTCTGCTCACATTAAGGCGCTTTGCATTCAGGTAGCTGGCTAAGCGGACACAGGCGGGGGTTGCGGGGAGGCAGTCGGAATTGGCTTTTGGTATATTAGAAGGAGCTGAACGGGGCTTCGCAGACAAGAAGGGTGACACTTGGAAACATTTTCACTTTCCCTGCAAGAACAGACAACTTTATAATCCTGTGATGGAGACGTTGACCTCATTTATGTCTAGTTTTAATTACTCTGGTTGAAGTTGTCCGGTTTAATAAGACACCTACTAGTTGATGAGTGTTCCTGGCGACAGGAAGCGCTGCCTGCACGCCGTCGTATTTGTTGCGGCGAGGTAACACTATAAGGGTTACACTGAGGGACGCTAACTCGCCTGTAGCTCAACATGTCTCCAGGGTAAAGCATTTGCACGTGCGTTTCTTTGCACATCACACAATAATGTGTACATTTGATTTTGTGTTTGTTTGTGTGCAAGAGAGCGTGTGTGTGCATGCTCGTGCATGCGTGCGTGCGTGTGTGTGTGTGTGTTGGGTGGGGGCTGGGACTGTTATGGACAGAAAACATACCCCCATCCCACAACCTCCGTGACCCTGCAGCCTCACTCCCTACAGCTATATATTTTTTCACTCCCCACGCCGCCGCTCCCACCCCCATCACACAAACACACACGCTCACACACCCCCTGTAGCCCCCCCTAGGTTGCTGGGGGAAGAGCAGGGAGATCCGGGGCCTGGAAGGAGGGAGGCGGGGGGGGGGGGTGCAACCAGGGGAGAACCTGCCCTGGTTCAGCCTTCTGAAGCTCTTCTCGTCAGGGTGACAGATCTGCGGTGACACCAGCACTAGAGGAAACTGCACCGGGCTCAGGGGGTGGGGATGGACCACCATCATTTGCCCTCCGTTAATGCTAGTCAAGCTATTTTTCATGCTGGCCAGGAGAGAGGGGCTGAAGTATAATTAATTTGATTATCATATGGCCTAATGCGGTTGACAGCAGATGAGGGGGGTGAATGAGTGTTCGGCATGGTGACGGGGGGGCGTTGAGGAAATATGAAATATGTATTCAAATGCGTGACGCCCCAGCAGGATTTGGCAGGTAATATGTACGCCTTAGAGAATGGTAATGATTTGTTATTTAAAGAAGTAGCAGGCACAGTATAAGTAAACAGAAGGAAAAGACCGGTGAAATCCAAAACATGTCTCACACATCCAGTCATGAGTTTTGACTGACAGCCAGCATGATTGAATCTACAGTATCAGAAAACACCACTCCCTATTCGCCCAAACCACGAATATGTTAGCATGTTGTTTCATATTCATTCACCTTGAAGTTTTGTGTGTCTGGGTCCTTGTCATGAGAGACTGACACACACAGCCTATTTGAAAAGGTTGGCTAATTATACAGCATTTTGTCTGTCTTTGCAAAAGGCTCTGCGCTCTTTGGTGGCCGTTTGGCCTGATGTATTCCCTGTGGTGCTTTATTGCAGGCTGTGGTGGCGAGAGCTTTGCCCCATGGTAGTTGTCCTTGCCAGAACGCCATTGACAAGATGACTGAGGAGGTGGAATATGCTGATCAAGCTCAAGACAACCAGCAAGAATTTACATCAAATTGTGACCTTAGTTGTCAGCGGGGCCACGGTGAGATTCATTTATGGTGAGACATGCACGTGCTGACATGCATGCTTGAGTGTGTATTTATGTGTGTGTTTGTGTGTGTGTGTCAGATGATATTTGTGTGTGTGTGTGTGTGTGGTGTGCTCCCTGAATCTGTGTCATGCGGCCAGCATCATGATGCTAGTATTTTTGAGTGATTGTTTGACAAGAGCTGTCATTTCAGCAATGTATTTGTGACAGTCTCTGAATTCATTCCTCCTTCGACATAAACTACCTATGCATGAATTACCTTTCATGCAGCATATGCCCTGGTTGTAAATGAAGAAAAAAAGAAATGACATACTTATTTTGCATGTTCTTAAAGAGCCACTCCCGTGAAAATCAAGCTTTTAACCATGTTTATATGGTGTTTTTTTTATTTGCTACAAGGCATACCATGAGTGAAATGAGCAGTCAACACCATGACTGAGGATTTCTGCAGTGTCTCAAAAATCCAGATTAAGACAGCCAGGTTTTATGACATCATATGTCAAAGGAGCCAATCAAGTCACCTGGCAGTGTAACTATGCCAGCGGTGGTGGGCGGGGCTTGAAGCCAGATCCAGAATTTCTTAATTAGGGAGAAGAGTAGATGAGGGTTTTTTTGTGTTTTTTGTGGGAAAACAAAATATTAATCATAGCAGAGTATTTTTACATATTTTAAAACATGGAGGAGGAGCACTTTAAAGTCTTGATCGAGCATTAACATCAAGTTAGCCTGGGAACCTGCGTCCAGAGGCATTTTGGTCTGCGCCATTGATAACACCCTTTGGAAATCAAAAATGATCTGAGAGGTTCTAGAAATGCCGGGCCAGTGCCAGACTAGCACAAAGTACTAGTGGAAATCCAAAGCAGCTAACCCTCTTCATGTGTCTCTTCCTGCAGATCTCTCTCCATCCTGCTCACCAAGAAGCTCCAGAGGCTATCAGTGGATCTCTGGCATCAATGGCCTCCAGAGCAAACATCCCGGAGTCCAGGGCCAAACATCGGCAGCTTTCACACAGCTGCAAAGTAAGGGAAAGTGTGAGGGAGCAAAAGTATTGAGCAAGAAAGTGAACACTTTTGAAGAACATGGTGTACGAGAGCTGTGGACATGCTTTTAAATATCTCTACACTCCGGAAAAACACGAGGGCCTACTAGAAAATTCTTTTTTGCCTTCCTTATACCGCAGAAGCAAAAGGCACACAGAACGACACTCACAAGTACCTTTAATAAGTCATGTTTTCTTCGATCAAAAAAAATTGCATCTTTGATATGATCAAGGGGAGATGATACAGAATTCCTTTGTCCAGGGGTGATGTAAGCAGTTCAGTAAAACAGATTCTGCGGGCCTTATTGTACTACACTCCCTGCTAATCCAATGGAGAGAAACGTATGGGGAAAACTTCTTTGTCCCTCGGGTGTCTTTCTTTCTCCTTGCTGCGTTCGCTAAAGACACACGAGGAGGTGTGGCGGAGCTTGAGAAGTCGTTCCTTATTCAAAAGTGCTTGTCAGCCCAGCAGGCAAAACCCTGTGTGTCAGAGACTCCGTCCGTCACAGCATTGGGATTGCGAGTTGGCCACAAAACAAGGACAAGCATTTCAAATTAACCCAAACCAAGCTTCTTTTAAAACATGCACGCACGTGCACACACGCACACTGCAGTCATGTTGGGTGGGTTATCGTTCTTTGCCCTGCAGAAGTTTAAAAGTGCACGCTTTTACAGTGTATCTGAGTCCTTTTTTTCCCCCCTTTTTCTCTTTTTTGATGGAGAAAGAGGAGCGAAAGATGAAAAGCATATTTAATGTTTATCGTGGTGCTCGGCTGAACAGCCTTCACAGTACAGAGACAATATTAAACAAGTTAATATTTAATGAACAACCTCTTTGTATGAGGGCGAAGTAGTCTGAGACGCTAGTGTTGGCAAAGGAAAAACAAACTTGAAGCTCTTTCAAATGATTGTAGGGAGAAAGGCTTTGCTTTGAGCCCTTGTGCCTGTGTTTGCATCCAAAGCCTACGATGTGCACACATACTGTGTTAGACTGCTCTTTATAGAAGGGGACAAATACCATTACCACTTTAATGCAGTTTCAGTGTCAGGAAAAAACAACAACTTTGAAACTATGCACCTCTTAACTACAATGGTGATAGCCTTCAGATGGCGGTTTGAACAGACGGACTCTTTGGTAGGTATAGCGCAGCTGTAAGCCTGACATTTTGACACAAACAAATGCCTGTACACTGACTTACACTCCATGAATATTTGTTCACTGGCAAGCTTGCCTGTTGCAGTGGGAGTAGATGCAACTCATAACTTCCTCAAAACATGTCAAAATAAGTACTAGAACTAGAATAAGTTCATAGCGGTAAACGAAGTCGGGCTGTTAACAATTAATCTGAATTTTATCCAAATCACAGGAGGCGCAATATTTATTAAAGGCCGAATGCGTGAATGCGTGAATGCGTGAATGCGTGAATGCGTTCTGCATTAAGAATCGTGGTGCTGCAGATATGTCCTGACCTGACCTACAAATCATATTCTACAGACTTAAGAAAAAATCTTTGTTTGGCACAGGTCCTTGCAAAAAAAATCACACCCTGAAAATAAAAATAATGATGCAAAAATGATCATTCCCTGCAATGTCATGAATCATATTGCAATTGCAATATCAGTCAAAAATAATCACAATTAGGTATTTTTTGCATAAATGCATAAGCCAAGATGGGAGTAAGGCTATAGTAGGTTAGGTTATGTATATTATGTATACTATAATTTACAATATGCTACACTACAGTGATTGACAGTACACTGTGTTGCCTGTGTCCAGGTGAGTTGGACAGCAGAGGCTGGAAGATGAAGGACATCATCCTGGTTCACCTGTATGTGAGGTCCATGGAAGACTTTGTTCCACTCAACTCCGTCTATAAGAAACACTTTGGCACAAACCCTCCAGCCAGGTAAAGGTGCAAACACATACAGACCTTTCCCGTTTTTTTCTCCTCTCTCTCAGCGAACATCTTTACATTGTTCAAAAACTCCAAAGCATTCATTCCTACGTTTCCCTTCTTTTCCTTGCAGGGTGTGTGTCCAGGCTCCTCTACCTGCCGGTCAGCTGCTGCAGATGGACTGCCTGCTCCATGACTGGACCGAGCCCCCGGAGGAAGGCTGCTTCCACCAGAGGGAAGCCCTGCATGTCCAGAGCCTGTCCCACTGGGCCCCAGCCAACATCGGGCCCTACAGTCAGGCCATCAGGGTAAGGCTCCAAGGTCCACCACAGGGAGGGGTGGTGTTCCTGGTAGTGGGTAAAAGCGTTGAGAATTTAATAGACTGTTAAAGGTCCCATATTATTCTCATTTTCAGGTTCATACTTATATTTTGGGTTTCTACTAGAACATGTTTACATGCTTTAATCTTCAAAAAACATATTATTTTTCTCATACTGTCTGCATGCTTTGTTTTAGCGGT
>JAOVVB010062092.1:0-14296 GCA_028570985.1 Heterobranchus longifilis | reverse complement strand
GATGAGGTGGGAGTGGCTGAGAGAAGGGCTGGGGCAGGGGCGTGTCGTGGAAAGTTACTGAGCAGAATGCAGGCAGAGCAGAAAGTACTGAGAAGAGTGCATATTGTTACAGCTATGGCAATCAGCTGAGAACCACGCCTACACTGAGGGAGTACTGTCCACCGTGGAACACAGAAAGAGAAAAGTACTGGTGCCAAAAAAAGTGGAGTCGGGCAGAGCGGAAGCACACAGTGGAGAACATGGCAATGGTCTGACACCAGCCACCATGCTCTCACATCATTCATGACCTCAGATGCAATCACCTGCCTGGCAACACTAACCACAGCAAGGCTTAACAGTAAAGTTGTATTACATCCCCAGACACACTAACACACATACACACCACCGAGTCCCACAGAGGCACATTTAAACAGAAAGGCACGTTTAAACACACATATACACTACACACTTCCCACGCATAGCCGGTGGATGTTATTTATTGTTGGCATTTATCTCCCAGCGTGCAGCACTGTTTGTACTTACAGCTGTGAGCAACGCTGAGTCTTCAGTCCACATCGCCTAAGCTTTGTGGAGTGGAGATTGTTTTTCCAGCTTCCTTTTTTTCCTGTAATAACCAAGTCAAATGTCACGCTTCACTGTGCAACAAGCAGTGGTAACAGTCAAAGAAACGAGGAACCATTCCCACCTCCTCTTAAAGATGTCCATCCACACCCTGCCGCCAGTGATGGAACTCCACATCAATTCACCTGTTGTTTTGCCGTGTAGTGCACACATGGCAAAACAAAAGGCAGTGCAACATAATCTGTGACTACCAGTTTATTACATGAACAATGGGCCACATGAAAGAACCAGTCGGACGAACAGATTTGTTCTTAAGTGGCTTGTACGAGTGATTTAGGAGAACTTGCTGCATACAGTTTTCTCGTATTTTTTATTTTTTCTTAGGCACAAAGAAAAAATTAAGTTGTAGAAGTAAGTTGCAATTAATATGCTGTTATCCAAACCTAACCGATTTTATATTTAATTACTTTGAAGCAATTTTGAGTTTGACAATCCAATATAATTACACTTCATGATTATGTTGACATTATCCTGTTTGACTCTGCAGTTTAAATTATAATCTAATTCTTAAATGTATTCATATAGCCTAACAATATCATCATTCATTTTAATTGGCTATTGTATAACACTACAATATAAATATGATAGGGCTTGAAAGTTTTGTTTTCAAGCTCAGGAATATGCTTGAATTCAATTTTACGCCTTGAAAAATGCTTGATTTTCAACATAATCTGGTGTTTCATCGACACAATCTCATGTAAATCAAAAATATTTTAATATTTGAAATAAACATGGGGATAAATGCATTCTGCAATCTTTATTTTTTTACAGTTGCTTTTATAGTGACAATTTACATAAAGGCTTCAAGAGTCTTTTAGAATTTTACTCTTAAAAACCTGTACAAAATCTGATATGAACACCTCATAATTAATTATGCTAATTGACAATTCTCATGAATGTGCACTCATTTATGCACAGGTGGCATTCACCATGTTTTACACAGGTCATTTACATAGTCATTCAAAGTTTGGAGCATTTGCTGAATCAAAGAAAGTTAAGATAAGAATACAAACATGTTCTTGCATGAGGCCCAATGACTTGTAGGAAATGTAGTGCAGGCCTGCCAGTGACAAATCATTTTAATTCATCCCCAACCCCTCACTACAGTGTAAGTGAATTAGCCTGTTGGTATTGCTGCTGTGTCAGCATGACTGCTGTGATCTCAACTCCTTGTCGTACACGCAAACATCATCCCCTAAACATATTTTAAACAACACCACAAATTCTAAACCACTCCATGTAAGGCCCGACACGATATAGGCTTGATTAGTCACATATGCTCAAGTGCCATAATAACGTTGTCCATTCTTGCCCTTACATCATTCCATGACCTCAGATGAGCAGTATTTTTTACTTCCAATGGGGCTATGGACCGTGGAGAACAAATGGGCTTGTGAAGCTGCTGTTGTAACACTGTGGACCACATAAGAGCAATTAAACAGTACATTAAAATCCCCTCTTTATGATCATATCACATCATGTCACTGATCCATTAGTAGCTATATCTGCCAAGCAATGAGAATCTTAATTGCACAATTAATTCTGGCCTCTGATTGATGTGACCACCAAATTTATGGCTCGTGCAAATGCTGGTGTGCGCAGTAGACAAATGCGTGACACTATTTCTGACAATTATAGCACACTAATGGCTTGTTTCATAAGTGCCAACCCTGGTGGCCTGGTTTAAAATCCTCCATGCCATGTTTTTACTACTGGACTGTAATTGAGTCATTCATTTGTAGCACAATTGCTTTAGCTGAAATCCTACTGTATTTATGCAAGCCTCTGAACTCATTATACACAATAGAAATAAAAGCACTGGTTCCCTGACATGGCTCAGATATCCAAACAAGTTCACCATTGTTTTTCTCTTCCAAGTCGAGGCAATCATCGTCAGTGTTGCATTGCATTGCACAATTATTCACAGCAGATTATATCACTGTTCCTTTTTCTTAAGCATTCCTCTAACAGTGTTACACAACTTTCACAGCTTTCATTGTGGTGTCATTGTGGTGAGGTTAACATCATCTCTATTAAAGTTGGAAGAGAAGAGCAGACTTATGAAGCTGTATTGATTTCCTCGCTACCGAGATCCATTTACCGAGTCGGTAGAGGGGAAAATGAATTGATACAAGGCAAACAAAACACGATCCCCTGTCTTTGGAGGCAACTAAATGATGCACAGATCTGTTGAGTTCGGGCCAAGTTCACCCCTCCTCATTATTTCATTTGCTCGTCAACATAGAATTTAACTTTGTCATCCCTCCAGTCTAGGGGAGTTTAGTTAAACATTGTAAAGGGAGAACATGAGGAAAAAAACATTTAAGCCAAGAACAAAGGCTCCAATATGTGATGTTATCAAGGACATCTGCCAATGGATACATCTTTAATGTTGCCTATGCTGTTTTTTTTTACTTGAATGCATGAAGAATAGGATTTTCCTGCCCTCTGCCTGTATTTTCTCTTTGCTTTTCATGTTGCTGTGTTTACGACATTTCTTGGCATTTTCTTTGCCCCTCGCTCTGCCTCTAGCTGTTATTCCTTAGCTCTCCTCCCCCGGTGCTCTGTTCTGCCCTGGTGTACACTGTAATCATCGTCGTCTGAGTCAGAATCTTGAGAATTTCATATGTTATTTGTTATGTTTGCAAACTGCAATGGACAAATCTCACTCATTGTGCCTTTAAATCAGAATCCAAAACAGTTTTATTGCGCTAATCTCTATAAAACCGATAAATACAGAATCTGTAGGCAATGCGGCAAGATTTGGTTAGCAGAAGCCCTCTGGTTTCTATTTGTAGTCCGACCAATCACTTTTGAGCAGGCTTTGTTTGCATGCAGGTAAACAGTCCATGTGGAGTGCAAAAGAGGCGGAACACATTGGCCGAAATGCAGTCTTGGAACCCATCGGCTGTCGTTTGATGATGATTTAGCTTTTTAATAGCTTTCATATGCAGATATCTGTTTATAGAGAGGTTGTCTCTCAAGTCCAACTCCATTCTCGCGTTTCAAATTGCTAAATGACCATAAAAAATGACCGGTACTCTGAAGAGGGAGTTTTGGCTTGGATATCCTATATAGCTCCACCAAAAAGCCTGAAATATTGGCCGTTGCCCACGGAGGCTAAATCGTTGTAAGACAGATAGCCTATGGGATCCCAGATTGTGTTTTCACATCATTTTTACTTGGTGATTTGGTGCATAACAATAAACAAAAAAAGCTGTACAAAATACAGAGTTGATCCAGGATCAATTTGCTTTTGTATGAAAAATACAGAAATAATGTAATAAATTAGATCATTTTAATTAATTAATTAATTTAATTATTTAATTATTTATCTATCCTTTATTTAGCCAGAAATGTCCCATGGAGATAGAAAATCTCTTCTTCCAGGAAGTCCTGATAAAGACAGCAACCTTGACCAGGGCTGTCCTTTTCACTTTTATTTGTGTCTTGGCTTACATCTACTTTTAATCCTCCCACTTACAAACACAAAGCAGAACCGTTAACCTTTGAATGCTTTAAGAGTGCAGCATTCAGATGATGATAAACCTTTTGCGTTATTCCACTGAAGTGGTGATAAACTTGCTGTGCTATCTTGAGCTATGCGGCATCTACGGCCAAAAAATAACATCTTTGGTGTTAATATAATTAGATGTCTTGCTAGAGTAATGCTCTTTCACTGTAAGGATGATGTAATATGTTGCAACTTTTGTTAATAAAGTGCTAAAGTCAGACTCTTTCTTGTCTGTCTTTTAAGGGAGTTTATTTATTTAACAGCAAGTTATTGAGCCAGATATTTTACCTTCGTGAAACTTGGCAAACAACTCGAGGAGATGAGTCATTTCTTACTGGTAGAGCTGATAATTTAAGATGCTGTAACCTTTTTTGCAGATATTCACACATCTTCGATAATGAATTCCCTGTCGTATTTGTATGATGTAACTTAAAAACAGACCAGCTGCTAGAATATAATTGAGTGTAATCAGCAAATTGCGCCCATATTTCAAATGTCTCGAAATAGCTGACCCCTTCTCTGTAAATTGTTTCTAAAAATGCAGCTGGAACTCAGGTGAAGTGAAATTACTGGATTTGCTCTAAATGCCTTTGGAAGGAGTACTGTAGAGCTGTGGTTTTGCAACATGCAATCAGTGAGGACATCTATGAATTTGCAGAGCTCTTCAGGACAGTTTGGCAGCAGCGGATGCATCTTAGAGGTCACTTTCTTTTCCACTGTATGGCTTAAAAAGTCTCTGAACTGACAGGGCACGGTGACCTGGTAGGTAAGTGCTCTGATGTGTTACCATGGCACCAAACAGCTCTTCCCCATCTCCAAAAAGCATCCTCTTGTAAGGGACACTTTATCCAAATTGTTCACTGAAAGCTTCATAAAATTCACACTTTGCTCTCACTCCCTGATGTTTAGCAGAGACTTTTCTCCTCCTTTTTTTCTCCTCCCTGTTCTCTCCATGCTTTTCTTTTGTTTATCACTGACACCTTCTATTTCAAGAACGCTGATGATGAGTCCTTCCTACATTATTAATTTGACTCCTATAGAAAAAAGTTCTCCCATCAAAGTGCAGAGTTCAGAAACATGCTCTGTCATAATTAAAGTTAATACTGCCAAGCGTGGTTGAAGACAATGCCAGCCTGGTTAACGATTTCCGAGCGTGTCTCGTCGGCGCCACCTGTTTTCGTTTAGCACTTTTCAGCAGCTGTTCCCATAATTATGCTTGCTGTCAGTGCAGAGAATGGGAGGGTGCACTGCAGCATTGTGCTATGCCGATAAACAAGGTAGTTAAAGGCCACTTATGGCGACACAGTCACTCTCCCGAAGGGGATTCAGCGTCTGTTTCCAGAACACATAATGGCTTGAAGTGTGTATGTGCAGTTGGACATAGCAAAGCGCTTTTTATCCACCATTAGCTTGAAATGAGAGGCATCTGCTTCATGATGTGCGTCTATATGGTAGTTCCACTGAAATGCCTTCGCAAACATTTCCCAGTTGCCAAGTACACTTAGAAAGTCACCTTTTATTTTCTGATGTTCTCTTTGATTAGATGTAATCGCTTCCTCAATCGCCCACAGAAACATCTAGTGTCAAGCCAACCCTGTATACCGAGTCTGGTTTTGGTTGCTCACACACCCCGTTAACACTTGCCATTGACATCCGTTCTGAGTGATGCAATCAAAAGTGGACAGCTCTCCAGTAAGTACAGGTGTGAACGCACACAAGACGCATTGAGATTCGATTGCTCAGATGACATTCGGAGGTGGTGTGGGCCGACCGCATTCTTTTAGCAGTGTGTACGTGAATGTGTCCAGGGCTGCACTGAAGGACTGCCTACGTACTCATTCGATGGCCTTGTCCACGACATCTGAGCGATAGCTAGCTCTGTGTATTTTGGCTGTTTTTGTATTTTTAAACATTAGTATTTAGAAAGTATTTCTCATGTCACAGAAACCACTTGTGAGTGAATCTTGTGTTTTGGATGTGTTTATCATACGGTCGGTGATGTGTCAGTGTTTTTGTTTCGGTGGATCTGACACCCACCCGGCCGCTCTTACCCCCCACCTCTCTGTACCTGAAAACCAAACATATTACACACATACCGCTGTCGGGCGGAGAAAAGTACTGCCTTCGGCACACAGGCAAATACTGTAGGCAGCGATTTTTCATTAGCCATCTCACGTTTCTGTTATAGGCTAAATAATGCATGATGCATTAATTTACATACGCACGCACGCACACACACACACACACACACACACACACACACACACACACACACACACACACACAACACAGAAATAAAAAATAAAAAAAGTCATTAGAATGTGTATTTGTGTAGCCTGGGAACCTGACATATCTGCTGAGCTCATGTTTCATTTACTCTGGCAGATAGGCCTGTCTCCCTTCCTGTTCAAACAGATTTTTAGTCGATCCAAACCTAGTCGATCTAATCACAACTGTTTAAATCTAATATGGGGCAGGTTTAAGATGATGACTGACAGAGGAGCATCATGCATTGGCAGTGCTGATCAAACCCATTGCCCATTTCTCACCTACATTTTCAGAAACATATTTTAGTGTACTGTTTAGCTGTAAATTGAGAAAGTTTGTGACCAGGCTGCCATTTTTTCCCTGCTTCCTGCTTCAAAACAGACCAAGCACCATCCCCACCTGCATGTGTCGCTCAGCACCTTCCTCTGATTGGTTGTAGGTCACGTTATGTTGCTCTGATTGGTTGTAGGTCTATCCAATTACATCCAGAGGCATTTTGGTCTGTACCGTTGATGCAGACGCATGTGGAGACACATTTTAAAGCCAGGTGTGAACAGCCTCATAGTGAGATCCACTCAGTGTCTTCATCGATGGCCAGTCGCCATAATGCATTTGCAGTGATGTAGATAGATCTGTCCTCAGATGCCCTCGTAGAAACAGACTTTGTTCTGCTAATGAGCCCAATGAGCTTTCTCATTAGAAAATCCCCAGAGGGTAACAGTCGCAGTTTGTCAGCACTGAGTCAGAATCTTCTGGAGTGCCCAGTGAAGAACATGTAATGTTAGTTCACAAACACTTAAAACCTGCCACTGCCAGCTGTGCGCGTCATGCCCTTTAGTGTTGTGTAACAACATCGCCTCTCAGCCCCTCATTGCACCTGAAAACGGCTGGATTTGTTTTAGGCTGAGAGGTATTTAATATTCGTCCCCTTTGTCAGAAAATTTTGCGCCAAGAGAAAATTGTGTTACAATACTTATCACGCATGCACCCACTTTTGCAATTACACCCATGGCTGATTTCTTTTAGCCCTTTTCAATTCATTTCCAATGACCTTTATGTCGCCAAATTGGGCCAAGTGTGGAAATAAGTTTCCAGCAGTGTTAATTGTTTTAGGCAGTGATGTGCGGAGAACTCAGAGTTATGTGTGAGTAGATGTAATTGTGATTCATTTGCACTCTCTGTTTCTCTCTCCCTTGCACTTCACTCTTGCTTTTTTTTCTGTTGCTCTGTTTCTCTGACACACACTTGTACGCATCCAACACACCTTTCATATTAGCATGTGTCAAGTTAAGTGAGGTAGAAACAAAACAAAAAGGCCTATTAAGCAGGTGGAGCTCTTTTGCTAGACTGATGAGCAACACTTTCCCCTCTCTGCCCTCCTCTGTTCACCTGCTTGTGTCTCTGCTCGAATGCTGCCTCTATCACCCTCCCCTGCCAGGACAATAGACTGTAATAAATGGGTGCTACCCTGTCACAGTGTTAATTAATAAAGGACTTAATCGTATAATGGACTGTGACTGCATGGCTGTGTCAGAGAGAGTAAAAAGAAAAAAAACGACATGGCCTTCTTTTGTGTTGTGCTGGCCAAGTGGCCAGCCACTTGAGCTATTCGGATAATGATAATAATGATTTTACAACCACTCTCAGCCACTTAGACATGGTTTAGTATTAAATTTGACCTTAATGATTGGTACCTGAACACAGCCCTGTACCTTTTATGCATCAATCAATAACATTGCATATTTGCAGCCAGTAATGGTATCTTTTGGATTTGTTGTGACTTAAAAAAAACCTTAAAATATGTGATGCAACATCAACTACTCACTCTCTAGACCAATTTTAATAAACAATTTTAAGACTGTAGTCACTCACTTGTGAAAAAAAACAACCCAGTTAGCAGCTTGTAACACCTGTAAACATAGTTTTAACAGTGCATACATGTAAACAAGCACTTTATATATTTGCCTACTCGAGTGTGTGAACAGGAAGATGCAGACATGTACTTAAAACAGTAGATATATCAGCACTCTAAAACCCTTTTCACACATGCACTGCAACCCTGCCCGTGTGTAGAAATTACCCAGAGGAGCTGTCTTTGAGAATGCAAATGTCCAAATCATTCAGACTTGACATTAAACTGATTGACCTTGCCAGCTCCCTAGTAAAAAGTGTGTGTAATGTCCGACTGAGCCCATGTGTAAGAATTCACAGTGAGCGAGTGGGCGTGTTGATGACGGATCTATCATACGACTGGCAGGAATATAACAAATGTCCAAGGGTGAAAAAGAAGGGTAATTTACACAAAAACGCTGATGAAAATGTATAACTGGAGAGTCAATGAGATTTGGGAACTTCTGTCGGTAATGCCGACGCCGGTAATCATCAGACCAATTCAAGGAACGGCAAGAGACTGTTCTGCCTCCTGTACGCTCTACTCAGGCGCCACCCTTCACCTAAACCAAACAGAGTATTTCCAGTAAGTGAGAATGTGTCTGGCATGGACAATCTCCTGTTGTGTGCTACCTGTGTGAAAGAGCAACAGTTGTGAGAAAACAGCTTATGGAAATCAACTTCCTTCCTTCCTGCTATACCGTACCATGCCGTACCTGAGAAAATAATTTGATTTCAGACAAACATGTTGAACCCAAGATGTTGCATGTAACAAGTTGGATTGTGTCTGATAACAGACATATTTGAAATGCAACTTTTCCCTGGTACTTTGTGATTTAAGCATGCAACCATTTCAGTGTCTTTACATCAGTTCATCTATTGTCAGTACTTTTGCTCCCTCTGTGTCCCAGGTGTATAAAGGGGACTTGGAACAATGAGGTGACTTTCTTTATTCTCCTGTTCAGAGGTAGTTGAATCCAGCTCCGCCTGAACTGAATCGGTGCAACGAGGCCTGTCAAGTAGCCTGACAAACTCATTCTTGGCTAGCGGCGCTTGTTCCTGTCTGATGAAAATGTTACACTGCTCTCTCATTCTCCGCCTCGACCCGCTATTCCCGGAACACAGCTCTGAGTGGGTGGTTATTCTGTCATCATTTTGGAAGCGAGCGCACACACAGACCCAGACAGGGTCCATCCAAAGTCATTTTTGTATTCCTATGTTCAACTGCTGGGCTAAAAGCCTCTCCAGGGACATAACGCATAGCCACTATGTATTTATTTTATTGTCATAAAACATCTTCATTAAAGATAAAGACTGACCCTGCAAGGCCGTTCGTTCTCAAGCGTTCTTGGAAATTGTATGTTTATGCTGTGTTGCTATGGGCCTACATTAGAAACCGACTGATCACATTCCACGAGTTGAGTTAAAGTTACTTCAATACAACTGCTTTCTTTGCTGACATTTCTGACATGATGTCTTTACAAGCTCCAAACAAGAATGGGAAGTTAAACATTAGGTACATTTACATGGACCCTAATTTTCCTCTGATAATCAGAATAATAGCTTAATCAGAGCTCAATGGGACATGGAAACACGTTTGCCGAATAAGTTCTGACATAGCGAAGAACATTTAACTCACATTACTGAGCTGCTGTTTCTGCTGTTGACGTCTTCTCGGGTATTCCCATAACATGTCTTTGTGTCCGGACAGCATGGTCAATACGAACTGACAGGAAATGACAATTGAAACTTGCCTGATTGAACCTAATTCCTGAAGACGTCTCAATTTGTCTTTCGTAGATGCAGTTAGATGGCCACGGTGACTTATTTTGTTTACGGTTTGCAACCTCTACTTCTTCTTCTCTGTTTACTGGTGGATTACAGCCATGCATAACTTATAGTGCCAATTTCTGACCAAACTACGCTGTAGGAGTTTATTCACTCCAAACCAGTTGATGGAAATGCACTTAATTCTCATTTATTTTTTTGTGACATTTAAAAAACTTGACAGTTGAATGAGACAGTTGTGACTTAGGTGAATCTGAAGGCTCGAAACACCAAGTTGTGTTGAATTTCCTTCTTCTGTTATATTTCCAGCAGATTAGACACTTCACAGCAGGCAGAACCACTTTGCGCAAGTCAAAAAAGTTATCCTCTGATTAAATACTTTGGAGAACATAAACACACATCCTATCGGATCATTTTATTAGCGTCCTTGTAAACAGTTAAATTGGAATCTCTAATCAGAATGATTTTAATCTGGTTGAAGAAACGTTTTTCATGTAACTGCAGCTATTGTTGATGCATTATATTAACACCTGCACTGGATAGTTATTTTTTTTCTGTGCCCTATCCACATGTCATTCAGTCACCTGCGGGGAAGCAAAGGGTCATCTCCTGACAAGAGCCGGTGATTTCTGTTATAAAACCGGAAGTGTTGAAATGCAGCGTGATTAAACAGATTCCAGCGGTTTGAATTTACTGTGGGTCCAGTCACGGACAAAGCCCAGTAGGAAAGTTGTACAGACAGGTGTACTGCCATTTTGAAAGCAGAAGAAGAAAAGCAGAGAGAAAGAAAAGGGGGCAGATAGGAGGGCCGTCTGGAGAATAGGGGCTCAGTCAGAGGGTGTTGAAAAGAGCCTCCACCTGAACGCACCGCTGCATCCTAATAACTCCTCAGCCTCTGGAAAAAAAGACCTTATGCTCTATCTTTCCCTTCTTTCCTCCGCTTCACTCTTTATCCGAGCAGCTGTGAAGGGCACACACCTGGCTGCCATCCATCTGGCTGTGTGTGTGTGTGTGTGTGTGTGTGTGTGTGTGTGTGTGCATGTGTGCGTGTGTGCGCATTCATGTGTATTGATGTGAGTCTATTTAAAGAGGTCTTGCGGTGGGTTTCTGGGGTTGATTGCTCTCACCGCCACTATTGTTCACGTGGATTCGGCTGCCATGGCAATAACTACGCATGTACAGTACAATCTGGCCAATCACAGTATTACAGCACTGCTCTCAAGCTTCCTGTGGAGCGTCCTCGTGGATCGGGCAGCTCTTATCTGTTGAATATAAACATGTGTGTGAGGATAAAAGTGAATAGGAAACACTCTCATTCCCACAACAACTGTTGCTGAGTTGCCCTTGAGCAAGGCACCGAACTCCAAAGAAGTTGAAGAGTGTAGCAGCTCAGTGGCCAGTGAGGCCTGTATGTCTGAATGGAAGACTTGTTACCTCCTCTTGGAAATATACAGAGAATGGAGCAGTGTCTTATTTTCTTCTTTCAAACTGTGTGGGAAGAACAAGTGTGGCCTGAGCTCAACGTTTTTGGTTTCAGAGCATTTACTCCGCTACATATGTTGGCTATAGCTGAAAAGTCTTCGGTAGGCCATTGAACAGAAATTATTATAAAACATTCTTAAATCTTTAAGATATCCTTGCCTGATATCAGATAGCATTGTCAACTAATTACATGATGTTTACATCTTCAGTCTGACATTTCCTCCATTCACTTCAGATTCAAAGTTTCCTAACCAATCACCAGAGATTTCTGGGCCGAGCTGGCTAACTTCCAGTTAGCCCTATGCTAACTTGAATGGGGATACAATAATTAAATTCTTGTAGACTGACCAAATGTTGTTGGACCAAAGCGATCAAATTCTGATAGTAAAACGAGTCGTTTCGCATGGGCTGTGATGCTCAAAACAATGTATCTACCGTTTTACAGCCGCAACATTAGCGACAGAGTTGGCTACGGCGGAGCCTAAGGTGTTAGCACAAGTTTAACTAACTTGGTTGTGACTGGCCAGTGAGCCCAGTCCTGGAACAAGGTAAATGGTAAAACGACAGACAGGGCTGGGCTGCCCATAAAAACTTTCAGATTTTCTGACGGCCCACTGATGCGACAGCTCACAGTATGCCAGATGGTCAGTACACCACTGGAGCAAAGTAAAAACAAACTACAATGTCACAACATACCGTCTAAGTAAACACACAGCTTGACAATGGCGTTGGTCCCGCCCATACTGATGATTTGCTAAGCGTTAGTACCCCGTGGCGCTCATTGGCTTGATCATTTTTTCAACTGAAAAACTGCTGTCAGACGAATCGGTGGATTTAAAGGTCTGGACCCAGGCAAAGGTTTTCCCCTAAGCCACTTTTCCATACACATGGGGATTTACATTTCCATCACAACAGGGTTAACAGCTTGAAGGTGTGTCTTCAGTGACATGGCTTCATGGTAGCTCCATGTAGGCTATTATGGCTGTTTTTGTATTTTCAAACATTAGTATTTTTAAAAGTATTCCCCATGACACGAATATGTAGGAGTAGGACATTACAACAGACATTCCTGTTCTTATGTCAGGACATCTGCTGTTGTTATTTAGAAGCTGGCGAGTCTGAGTGGTAAAAAGTGGCTGTAAAACAGTAACACTTTAGATTCATCACAATAAAAGTCCCCTGTTATTCTGTTATTCAAAAGCTTTCATGGTGAAGCAGCAAAAGCAGGAAATGTGTCTTCATCGGCTGTAACTTCTACCGTTAAGCGAACATGAAACTGTAAAACAAAGCATACATCTGAAAGTAAATACAGCGATGCAGAGAGAAACAAAATTTCAAACCACAGAGATTCAGTTAGAAGCTACAAAAGTACTGAGAGCTGAACACACAAGACTTTTAAAAACACCTTTTTCTCTGCTGGCATGAGTAGAGTTGCTCGCACTCGCAACACAGCTGAGGAGGGGAGAAGCGGAGAAGGGTTGTCGTCACGGGTTGGCTGCGGCCGGCGAGACGTCACCGCAGCCCGCATGGAGGCAGGTTGGGCTCGTTTTGGTTCTACTCCGGAGAAAGACCATATGGACGCGGGTCGGCGCAAATCAGCACAGCTCGGCGCTAGTCGACATCAGAAAGAAAGTGCCAGCTCTTTGATGCCTCTGGTCTGCACCATTAGTTTTCTCTCACACCTATTTTCCCCTTCTCTTTGGCTGTAAGCGAGGAGTAAAATACACCAATGCTATTCCTTTGGTTATTTTTTTTTTTTAACAGATAATCTTTGTTAGACACCAGTGGAAATTGTCAGAAAAGAGACTGGAGTGGTTGTTTGATGGACTATTTTCCAGCTGAATTGATCATGCTGGGTGTTAGACACTCAACAGTACTCTCTCACACCTCTCTGGCAGCTGAAATGAACCATTTTTTGGTGTACCATGCATGAAGATCTGCAGAACCAGTCCTGCAACAAAACTACTACTATAGTATTTTTCAACAAAAGGCCCATGGATCACACAGGGAAAGGGAAAGGAGGGTCGGGTTCTTAACATGTCACAAATTATCCTTCAAAGGGGTGTTGTTCAAAGGAAGCCACTGTTGTTTGAGTGCCAAATTGCTACCTCAAAGTTCTCTGCTGTCCCCACTGTTCCTACACCGAGCTCATGACGGTGGAAAGGAATGAGCAGCGCTCCGCTAGACAGTACGGCCAATTGACGCTGACAGCCCTGAGATATGTGACATGCTTTCCATCCATTCGCTTTCTTCTCCTGCCCCCCTCATCTTTCCCCTCTTTATCTTGTCTCCCGCCTGCTTTCCATTTTCTTGTCATTCACCATCTCTATTTTTTAAATTTTTGTTCCGCTAGTCTCTGTTATCTTTTTTTTTTTTTTGTCTCTTCACCAGAGTTAACGTTAGAAGTTTCACACAGAGATTTAAATGTAGGGACAACAACAGTTTTCCAACTTTGGTAAGTTGGAGGCCAAAAGAGATTGTGTGCAGATTTTTGTGCCCTTTCTTTATCAAATGCTGGTATTGTCTTCACCTTGTGAGTCTGTGTGCGTCATCATGGCAAAATGTGGTCCTGGAGACACACACAGTAGACACCTAAACTATTTGAGTACTTTGCCAGGTGTTTAAATTTCTGTCCGTCTGTGGACATATTTTGTCACCGTAATATTGCATCACAACCGTGCAAGGTATCTGCCCATATTTACATATTTGTCTTTGGATGGGGGGGGGGGGGGG
>JAOVVB010062082.1:0-14297 GCA_028570985.1 Heterobranchus longifilis | reverse complement strand
CACACACACACACACACACACACACACACAGACACACAAACACACGCACACACACACACACACACACACACACACACAGACACACAGACACACACACAGACACACACAGACACACACACTTTTGAAGAGCTGTAACAAGCACACTTAGCAGCAGACGTGCACACAATCTCCAGTGGCTGCAGTGACAGTTTAGTCAATAACACCACAGTATATTCTCCTCGCTAAATATAATCGGCTACATTTTGAAAATGTAATGTTGTGTACACACCGGGGGTGAATAAATTAATTTGCGTCAATTAATTACATATAAAATCAATGTAAAGATGTGATTAGACCCGACCCGGATGACGTGAATTGGGCGGCGCGATGAAGCGAATGACGTGAATTCGCTCATTGGTGTGACAGTGTGTACACACCAGACGTGAATAAAATAATCTACTCGCTTAATTCGAGTGAGTTTGGACTCTGGAATCGTCTATTTTCATCGCTTCATTTGCCATTTTGAGTCAAAACAGAAGATTCCAGCATCCAAATTCGCATAAATTAAGCGAGTAGATTATTTTATTCGCATCTGGTCTGAACACGCTAATGTTTGCTTAATCTTTAAGATCCTACATACAGGGTTCCTACACATTTTACATTTCAAAACTTTCTCAAATTTCCAGACTTCTGGATTAGGCATGAGACGATATGAAAATGTAATGTCACGATTATCCTACCCAAAATAATTGTGATTTTTTTTCTCGTAAAAATTGTCTTGATCTTCATCTTCTTCGTGTTTATGAAAAAGTGATTTTTCCTAACCACACCATGTGTTCTCCTCGGTACCGGGGCCGCTCGTTAAATATCGGATCTGTACTCGGTATCGGCCGATACCTAAAGCCAGCGATCGATATCGGAACTGAAAAAGTCGGATCGGTGCGTCCCTCGTTGTAACAAGCTAGATGATCAGGAACCTAAAGGTGAGTCTTCCGGCTCTGACTTTTTATTCGCTATCCAGTGAGACTGTGTTACCTCGCTAGCTTGTTATGCTAACCTCAGTGCATGTTGCTAACAGCATGCGGCTAAAAGTTTTTGACGCTACAGAGAGTCGTCATGACTAAACGTTAGCTTAAAATAAAGCAATACATTGACGTACCCTGCTGTGGAAGATCATTGTTTTTCCTGTTTGTCGTTCATGTGAGAAAAGACGTGGCGTGTCTGACGCTTGCATTGGGACCGGAGAGGGTCTGAAAGCTTGTCATGCATAGCAACAGTAACCAAGGGGGGGCGGGACTTCGCAAAGAGTCGATTACCTGCCGGTCTGCCTCGTCCAGGTGCTCCTTGCTGGAGGTGGAGCTGTTGTCCTCTTCATCTGAACTGTGGATCTCCTCCTCCTCAGAGTGGACGTCCTGTCCCAGCCAGCCGCTGCAGACACACACACACACACACACACAAACCACACACACACCACACCACACACACCACACATTCAACACAACACAGACAGAATAAATGGCACACGTAGCAGAATTTAGCTTTGCTTCAGAAGGAATGTTTAAATGTGTGAATGAGACGCAGGGCAGGGCTGCAGAGGAGCTCACAGAAACACTCCCTGGATAAATAAAGATTAAAGTTTTGTGCAAGAGTTCATTTCTTGATGATAAATTGAGCACTTACTCACAAGAAGCATATGAGTCAATACAAGAGCGAAACTCACTCAGAGGTCTTGTACACTGGATAACTACTGATTACACATCGATAACAATAAGAATCATTTCAACATTTTCATTATGGAGGTTTAAAGAAAATGCCAACAGGTTGAGTAGAATTTTTAAAACCCTGACATGAGATGAAACAAAGTAGGGCTGCACAATATATCGTTTTTTAACGTCATTGCAAAATATCAACTTTTGCAATAAACACATCGTGAAAGACTGCGACATATCGTGAAAGACAGGTAGGATTTTTTGAGTTAGTTGAAAGAGAGGATCGGTAGAAAACTGCTCTTTAAAATGTAACTATCATTCTTTTTTCGTAAAAAAAAGTTGTCATGTTTCAAGAAAAAAGTCAGAATGTTTGGAGAAAAAAAAGTTTTATTTTTTCAAGAGAAAAAGCCTTTTTTTTTTAGGAAAAAGTCATAATGTTTCAAGAGAAAAGTCAAGTAATTCCAGTGTGTTTTAGTGCCGTTTTAAACACATTTCGTTGATTATCGGGATAATATCGCGAATCGCAATTATTTTGGCCAGGATAATCGTGACATTTCATATCACCCCATGCCTAATCGTGATGAAACTTGTGATTGACAGCCCTAATATCCACTATACGTTTTATTGCCACTTATATCAAACAGATTAAACCTGCAGCGAGACAACACGCTGGCTCTGCTCCCACACAACGTGTTGTCTGCCAGGTGCGTACGAGCACCGACATGCGTTTGTGTGTCACCAACGTTTTGATCTTTTCTGAACAATTAAACTGTCTGATGTCAAAGAAAATGAGGAGTAAAACTGATGTGTTTTCATTTCTCCTCCGCGGCCCCGCTGCGTCTCTCTCTGTATAGAAAGCTCGTTGGAGAAAAGGGTGATGGCTCAGAATAAATATTAGATAGGAAAGACTGTGGGACTCCAAGAATTCTCACATTTCCTTTCACTCTCATCAGCAATAGCTCTCCACTTCCTTGTTTTTCTTACGTGCCTCCCGACAGTTTCTTTTACCTAATACACCCACTCGCTCTCTTTTCCCCCTCCAGAACTTCTTTCTCCCGTATGCTTTCTCTATAGCGGAGCATTCCAACACACTGGATCCGGCACAGAGCGCCACTTGTTTACAGCCCGAGGCTACTTACGTAAACTTAACAGGCTCGGATGCCTGGGAAAAAAAACACGGGAGATTCGCTCCTCTCCTGACACAGAAACACCCTGCTGCATACCAGACAGAATTAAAGGAGGACACATCTTAATTTGTTTTAACGGCTGATTGATTTCACAGCAGCGCGCCTCGTCGTCACCTAACGCGACCTCATCTGTCGGAGTGCCACGGAGGAAGCAGGAAGCATGGCACCTATCATGGGAACGGCTCCTCATCTCGACAGTCTGGGCCCAATATCAAGACCAGAGCGGCTCAATGGATCTTAACAGCATGAGTGTGACTCGGGAAATGTGCTGGCGGTGTGCCTTGGTACTTCTAACACACTAATTCTGACAGTAGATTAATTGTTCACCGAACAAAATGCCAAAGATTCTCCCGTTTTACGCTCTCTAAAGCTAAGCAAATCAATTTCCAGGGTTCCTACACCTCAAACTCAAGAACTTTTCAAGCTTTTCCAGCACCTTACAGCTGTGGTAAATTACATATTTATATACAGTACATTAAGGCATGGGACGATACGAAAATTTCATATCACGATTATCCTGGCCAAAATAATTGCGATTCACGATATTATCCCGATAATCGATGAAATATGCTTAAAAAACGGCACTAAAACACACTGGAATCACTTCACCTTACATTTTCCTTTGTTGTAACTTTTTTCTCGTAAAATTGTGACTTTTTTTTGTAAACATTACGACTTTTTTCTTCATAAAATTGTGACTTTTTTTGGTAAACATTTTTCTCAAAACACTACAACTTTTTAAAAATAAACATTATGACTTTTATTAATATTAATTAATATTTTTATTGCACCACAGATAGGACACTGTAGTAAACTGCAGTCAATTTGTGAAGATATTGACGATTATCCCGATAATGGAATTTCACCACCGTCAACTTATTGTGAGTGTTTTTTTAATCACAATTTGTCCCATCCCTAATATGCATGCATATTAGGGACTGATTATTACTGACATTCAATCTGATGTTATTGTGCTATAATCAATCAGTATTATGTTTCGTGACAGCAGGATGACAAATTAAAGGAAAACACAACAGAGTTTCATGTTTCAAAATGTGTCACCTGTTTGAAGTCATCCTATATAACCTAAATATCAAACAGTTTCACACACTTTACTCAAAATCAAAACCTTGAAAACACCACATTAAAATTCAATGATTTCCAGCACCCATAGGAACCCTGATCTATTGATCATTTTGTCAATCTGATTGTTTTACTGTGTTGGTTATTCTGCACACACAACATCTATAACATGTCTCATCCTGAGGTTTCTACTATTTTTTGCACGTTAAGAGTTTTTTTTCTTCTTATCTGAAGTGAGGGTCTAAGGACAGAGGGTGTTATTGATGTGTAGAGATTGTAAAGCCCCTTGAGGCAAATTTGTGACTTGTGATATTGAGCAAGATAACTAAAATTGACTTGACTTGATTTGATTCAACTCTCCAGAGTGTTTTAGCGACTTTCTGCTCATTGTTTTGATATTCAAGTCCGCAGCTTTACTGTTTTCCTTCACTCTCACTGCTCTCATCAGTGTTGTTTTCATTTCATTCCATGTAATGTTTATTTGATAGGGACAGGTACAGTGTACATAGGGAATTGCACAACACGTATCCAATGCAACGTATCAGCATTTGTAGCTACTGCTAAGAAGAAGAAGTAGGCAGCTGATTTCATGGAAAATGCTCTGATAAATCCCCTCTCCACCACCTGCCCAGCTCTAAACAGCAAATAGAGAAAGTTACCAACAAACTAATGAAGATATAGTGGAGCATTTAGCAGCTAAAGGCAGATATTTCCCTCAGGAGTTATTAAAACTGACTGATAATGTTGCTCCTTGTCTGCTGGATGTGTAAATAAGCAACTGTTTGCTAACGTGACATAACAACTTTATGTCAAATGCAGTTTTGCAAGATTGTTCTGCTGCATCCAAGTGGCCAAAACATGAAGTAATGTTTAAAATGTGAGTATTTTCTGCTTTTCTCTGTTTAATTATTGTAAATGGAATATATTTTGGTTTGGGTCAAATAAAACAAGCTATTTAAAGATTTCATCGTTTTTTAAACTCAAATCTTAATTGAAAAATAAGTGACAAATTAATTGATTATGAAGATAATTATTAGTTGCATCTCGGCATCGGATGATATGAATATTTTAATGTCACAATTATCCTGGCCAAAATAACTGCGATAGTATCCTGATAATCAACGAAATATGCTTAAAACTCTTAAAATGGCACTAAAACATACTGGAATCACTTTACCTTACATTTTGCTTTGTTGTGACTTTTTTCTTCAAAAATGTAGTTTTTTTTTTCTTGAAACATTAGGATGTTTTCCTCATAAACTTGCTAAACTTCTGACTTTTTTCTCATAAAACATTATGACTTTTAATTTAATTTAAAACCACCTCTGATGTTTTATCTTCACTAATAAAGAGGTCATGCTTTTGCCAGATAGTCATTGGATTGGAATATCTGGGGAAATATATTCATAAATAAAGAATCAATACATTTAGTGAACAGCTACTCTGTGGCTTTGAGCCAATAAACAACTGGATCATGAAACAGCAAGTCAGAAGATCACTGCTGGAGGAGGTGTTGCAGTAATAAATGGTTTTATGTGAGCTTGACACAATACATCATGGGCAAAGTCTTTAATGTTGTTATTTAGCCTATATATTGAATACATGTTCCAGTTTGATCTCTGACTTAGATATGTTATGTTTTCCTAAATGTTTCACCTTCTATGTACCGTAGGGATAAGACAATAATGATTTTATCGTGGATCACGACAAAAAACACTATAACAATAAGTTGATAGTGGTGAATTTCCATTATCGGGATAATCGTTAATATCCTCACAAATTGACTGCAGTTTACTACAGTGTCCTATCTGTGGTGCAATAACAATATTTGTTTCTTAAATAAAGTCATAATGTTTTGAGAAAAAAAGTCATAATGTTTGGAGAAAAAAAGTCATAATGTTTTGAGAAAAAAGTCAGAACGTTTAGAGAACTTTTTTAAAATTTTTATGAGTAAAAAGTCATAATGTTTTGAGAAAAAAAGTCAACATTTGGAGAAAAACAAAATTAATTTAATGCGAAAAAGTCGTCATGTTTTCAGAAAAAAGTCTGAATGTTTTTTCAAGAGAAAAAGTCTTATTTTTTGAGAAAAAAGTTGTCATGTTTCAAGAGAAAAGTCCCAACAAATCAAAATGTAAGGCAGAGTGATTCCAGTGTGTTTTAGTGCCGTTTTAAGAGTTTTATTGATTTTTGTTGAGTTTGATTATCGGGATAATATCGTGAATAGAAATTATTTTGGCCAGGATAATCGTGACATTAAAATGAAATTTTCATATGCTTAATGTACAGGATAGGCCTCTGCCAACTGCTGCTTTTCCACAGGCGTGATTTAAAAGATGATTCATTTGTCCATTTACCGGGAGGATGAGAACAAAAGTCCCTGAGAAAAAAGCAGTGATGAGGTTAGGAAGAGGCTAAACGCAGTGCGAGGGCGTGCAGGCTGAGGAGGAGGAGGCTGGTGGTTGCTGGAGGTTTATTTTCCCTGTTCTAGAGAGCTGTGTGGCGTTTCTGCGATTCTCAGACATTTCCTGCCCTGGCCACTGAAAATAACCCACAGGAAAACAGGCCGACCTGCTGCACATCAATGCTCCATTCAAATTCAATGCCACTGGCTGCAAGGCCGACTTTCACACTCTCCAAAATGCAAACCACTAATGTCACCTGTGCAACCTGTCACCACACTGAAGCTACGGTCACCTGAAATTACACGCAGGCAGCGAGTGTTACACAGCAGCTCTACAACAACACAAGCTGCCATTGTTCACAGCGAAACAACTCTTTCTTTAACTCAACGGGGATATTTCATTGATAATGGGAGTTAAAAAGACATGTTTTTAATTTTTTCTATTATAAAGAGTAGGGATAGACCGATTAATCGATCGGCCGATTAATCGGGACGATTAATGACATTTTGAGATAATCGGCATCGGCCATTTTTCTCAAAACATTACGACTCTTTTTCGAAACATTGCGACTTTTTTTTCTCAAAACATTACGACTTTTTACATGAAACATTCCGACTTTTTTTCCTCATAAAATTGTGACTTTTTCTCGAAACATTACAACTTTTTTTCTCTGAACATTATGACTTTTCTTCTCGAAACATTACGACTTTTTACATGAAATATTACGACTTTTTTTCTCTAAACATGACAACATTTTTTTTTAAACTGACAATTTGCTACTTTTCTGTGTTTTAAGTCCCTGTACGGTTGTCAAGAATTTTTAGCCATCATTAAATGTCAGACATTACTAATCTCGTTGTGTTGTACTCTGCTCGGTATAATGACAATAAAACTGAATAATAGAAATAATCATTATGTGCAACTTTAAACAAGATGTTTACAAACTTCTAAACATGCAAAACGCCGTACCTCTCGTACTCGTGGTCGTGGCACCGGTGGTAGGGATCCTGCACTTCATAGATGTCTGAATCTGCTGCGTCGGCGTCATGTGACCAGCCCAGCCTCGCGCTGTGAAACGGCAGGTTCATATACTCCGGGATCTCCTCGTACAGAGGAACGTTCTCGTACTCCACTGACCCCTCTCCGTTTTCCCCACAAATATCAGCCTCCACTATGCAGCTGCTGGGCCGCTCCAGGCTCCTCCCCCCGTGGTGCGACTCCACGGCGGTGCAGTCCAGACTCTGCCCTCCTTTGGCGAGCAGCTTGGGCAGCATCTTGACGGACAGCCGGAGCTCCAGCAGCTTCCGGAAAGAGAGGCTCCTCTTGTGAGAGTCGGCCCGGGTCGCCAGGTCGGCGGCGGAGAACGACTGTGCCCTCTGCTTGCCCCCCAGCAGAGCTGGAGCTCGGCTCTTTGGCGGCACGCTGCTCCTGGTTGGCATCTGGCGGCTGAAGAAGGTCACGCAGGGTCGCGTGAAACGCCAGGCCGCTTTCTCGTGAGGGGGCGCCGGCAGCTCCCTCATCGGCGTGTTGGCGTGTGGAGGCGCGGGAGGGCAGAAGGAGGGTGCTGCCGGCAGGCTGTGCCTCTGAGGTTTCCTGGGCGGCGCCCTCGGTGACTGCTGATCCTCAGCGGACAACGCTTTCCTCGCGTTGGTTAGCGGAGGATGACAGCCGAGTTTAATCTGTTTTGGAAGGCTGTGAGTGATCGGGTAGCGCTCGAAGTCGCCGTACCCATCCTCTTCATCCTCCTCCACCCGCTTCTCCTCCTCGCCGTCTTTTTTCATGGAGTCAGCGTGTGAGAGCAGGACTAAAGAGTGGGACGTGTTTTTGTTAAGAGTGGGCGCCATGTGGACTGTTCTGTGGAGGCGAGGCGAGAGAGAGGTCTGCCGAGGAGGGGGGACGGGCGCGTCGGTCTCATCATCTCCCAACTCGGAGTCTTTTTGGGGTAAAAGGTCGTCACACGTGTCCGGTTTGAGCTCCTCGCCGTCCGAACTGAGACTCAGTTTCCCCTCATCCTCTCGCATCTCAAGCCCCAGCTTTTGCTCCTCCGTTACGTGATCCTGGGCGCCGCCCTCCACGCCATCCTGCCTCACCAGGGCTGGCTTTTTAAGTTTGCGTGGGTGAGGGACCGGGAGAGGCTTACTGGGGGCGGCGGGGACCTGCAGATCAACCAGGTGTAACCTGGGCGGAGGCTCGATGCATTCTACGTGAAAAGATTCTGCAGAAGTCTCATCCGGAGGAGTGATACTTTCAGAGACAATGATGCTGCCTGCAACATCACAGGCTGACTTACAGTCTGTTAAATCTGTGTTTTGGGCCTCAGTCTGTACATCCGCTTCAGAAACATCGGGCTCAGCAGCAGCACTTTCCTGATGTTTTACAGTCTCTGAAGATTTCTGCTCCTCTTTGTTAACCCTCTCCAGGTGTCTCTGTCTTTGAGGTTTATCCCTCGGCTTTTTGCTAATCCCTCCACCTTCGCCCTTCTCTACTCCCTCCTCTGCTTTCTCCCGCGGCCTCGTCCCTTCTGTAGAAATCCCGTTCTGCAACAGCTCTTCTTTGTGCAAATCGCTCCCGATCTCAGTTCCATTTTCCAGACGCTGGCACTGGGAACAGTCCCGCAGCCCGCAGGAGCAGGTGGGAATGATGTAATCCGAGTCACGTTTGTTCGTCTCTGATAAAATCCCATTCCTGGAGTTGAGAAGTGAGAGGCTATCGCCTAAAGCTTCCTGGGATAGGATAAGGGGTTCACTGGGTTTGGGTGGCGGCGGGGGTGAAACAACGGGAGACGAGGCTGTGGATTTGGGAATGCATGGTTTGGGGGCGACAGCCGGTTTTGTCCTCTTGAGAGTGGCAGGGGAAGGTTGGGAAGACTGCGAGAGAAGACCTGGTTTGGGGGCGATGGGCGGGGGAGAGGGTTTGGTGGTAGCAGGGAGTTTAGGTTTGGGAGCTAATGGAGGCTTCTTCACACCTGCATGTAAAGAAGAGAGAGGAGATTTACAGAAAAGTCCAAAATAATTGACTTCCTTTTAAATGAATCATGCAGCACAGCACATGAAAGCATGCTTCATCCTTAAGTCCTGGAATATAAACACGGACAGCTGCAAGCTGTGCTCGGGTCAAAGGTCACTCAGGGTCAGAGGGGACGAGACTGGAGGAGTAATGTGTGAAATCAAAATGAACTTTCTGAGGCACTAAAAAGTGAATTTACCTTTCACTTATCCAGGTAAAAATGACATGTCAAATTAATACATTTAATTAGTCAATAAAATTTGAAGTTATTCTACTGTACTGTTTTCTTTTGTTTGTTTTTTTAAAGGGAGCGCCATCCAATAATCATCTTTGACCTGTCATAAAAGCTGACTTTCCTTCTAAATTTCTCAAAAGCTGTGCAGTAAAATCATATAAATCTTTCTTTGGTCAGAGTCAGGGTCATCCTGAACAGAAATCATTTGGAAATTTCAGCTAACCTCTGAAGGAAAGATTTTTATGACTGAAGTCAAAGATAATTATTTGATGATATTTTAACTTTGGAGCTTGCTTTTTAAATAAAACATTTGAATAACTTCAAATGTTATGATAGTTTGATTTCATGTAATGTGCAATATAATGTTTTAGTTGGTATATCAAATGTGAGAAATTATTGCTGAAATATGGTTCTTTTTTGTAGTCTCATACTGTAACACCACGAATAGACAAGCATCAAAATCCAAGCGGTGGCTAATCAATAAGGTTATGAATAATATGAATGTTTGGAGCTATGTAATGTAAGCTAACCAAAGAAATGTAGAGCTGTGAATGCCACATTAGTTTGGATCCAAAAGTCACACAATAACAAAAACAAACGCAGCAGCAGCAGAAGACCAGCAAGGTAAAATTACTGGTTTTGTTAATGGAGTCTGGTGGCTTTGAAGAGTACAATGTAACAGCTTCAGTTTCCCGTCTGAAAGGGCTGTTTGAGGACAAAGTAAAGAGGTGAAAATATTCTAAATATTGCATACACTTAAACTGATATTCATTTTTATAGGTGGTATCTTTTTTAGGTGGCTAAAATATGTTTTGCTGCAGCCACGTTCACAGCAGTACATATCACTTTCTTGCAAGCCACCAGACTCCATTGACAAAAACAGTAATTTTACCTGCTGCTCGGTTTAGTTTGTTTGTTTTATTGTGTGACTTTCTGATCCGAACCAAACACTGTATATATTATATACATATAAATCTATGATCTGAACTAAGAACTAGAAGGGCTTGTTGGGGAAAAACAGTATTTTAATGCTAAAACATATGTATTTAAACCAAAATGTGAAGTTTGGATTTGAATACACAAGAACACTACAGGATAAACTACAGAATTATATAAAAACCTCAAAAAAATAAATAAATAACGGAGTCTGCCTTTAACAAAATGATGAAGCTCTTGTCACGTCCACTCAACCATCTTGATTCATTATAAGGTAAGTATCTCATAAACGAGTACTGAAGGGTTTAAATCTCACTTGTGGCAGCAAATACAAAGTAAAACTGGATTATTCAATTCAGATTCACAATTGAATTTGTGCCCTCCTTCCTGTTGTTGAGAGAGCTTAGCATGTCGTTACTTCTTCTCTAAATTAAATTGCATAAACGACACCAGCAGCAGCCAATATTATGATATTTCTGCTCTGTGTCCAGGTGACAAGAACGCATAGGCTGCACACTAGAGTATGCAAATGCTTCAACAGGTCATCACGTCACTATATCGTTGATATCATATGACACTTTTTTTAATCATGGACAAATTTATACCGGTATTATCGTGAACAACAGCCCTAGAAGGTACTGTATCCACCCATTTGCAAACTGGACATGGGCCTCCCAAAGATTTAAAGATATCCTCCTAACCATTTTAAAGTATGTAAAAAATACTCTGCTATGATCAATATTTTGTTTATTATAGTTTTCCTACAAAAAAAGTAAATTAAAAAACTCTGAAAAGGAGCTGGAAACACATCTACTCTTCTCCCTCATTAAGAAATTCTGGATCTGGCCTCAAGCCCCGCCCACCTCCGCTGCCACAGTTACGCCAGTCACTTGTGGCTGGGGCTTTCCATAGATTGTTATAGTCACAAGTGATCTGATTGGTTCCTTGGTACATATGATGTCATAAGTCCTGGCTTTTTGAATCCAGGATTTTGAGACTCTGCAGTTTTAAGGCAGAAATTCTCCGCCATGGTGTTGACTGCTCATTTCACTCATGATATGTCTGGTAGCAAATAAAAAACACCATATAGACATGTTAACATGGTTAAAAACTTGATTATCACGAGAGTGGCTCTTTAATATTTTTAATTTCTGACGTGTTCTTAGACCAAACATCAGATAGGGTCATGTGTAACAAGCTGTCAAAGATATCATTAATTAACTTCAATTTTGTAATATAATAGTGCTATTTTGCCTCTGTCAAGAGCTTGTCTTTATATGGGAATTTGTCTTCTGTGTGTACATATACATTTCTGATGATGAACGATTGACAGATGATTAGACCGGTGACAGCTACCATCTATGTAATGTCTATGTAATAGACACTACTTTCTTTATCCTTCAAAGATGGCAGTGCCACTATAATAAAAAAAATACATGGGAATCTCACCTTTTTTTTTAACAATATGGGACCTTTAAGGTCTCTCTAAGCCATGTATTGTTGTCAGGACTGAGTTAGACTAAAGTGTATTGTACTGTATGTATTCTCCCCCCACATGGAACTACTAAATATTTACTGTACTTTAGTAATATTTTAAATTGACCAGACAAGCAGAATATCACTGATTAACCTGGTTAAATAAAGTTTCAATAAAAAAAACAGTCTCCACACTAATAAAAAGCTGTGAATTGAGATTGTAGGCGATATTTTCCGCTCTACTGGCTGAAACTGTTGGCTGGCCGACACCACGAGAAGTGGAGTCATCGAGCGGATGTTTCCGAAAAGGCCAACGAACCAAAAACCGCTCTGCCCCCAAATACATGCTGCTGCTGCCTTTACAGAGAGAGCCTCGCTCCAAACTCTCATCAAAAAGAATACATATAAAGACATTGGGGTTAAAAACAAAAAAAACCTACTGTTATGGGACAGTAATTAACATGTTTTACTAATCATTGAGAGCCACTTTCCAATTCGGCATACACCTTCTATTAGAAAAGTTCAACTTTAAGAAGTGGTTCACCCAAATGTGTATCACAATTCACCATGGCTGGCAGTGTGAGCAAGGAGAATCAATCTAAAAGAAACTGTATCCAAATCTTACGTGGTCTCTTTATTTCTAAGCCGAATTTGCCAGTACATGCAAACGACGCCATTAAAGTTAATAAACTATGTCATCTGCGATATTAACCTACTAATAACCGATGTAACATTAAACTGACAGATTTTTGAGCGGAGTTTGGCCTTATGTTTTCGCTGTAAAACCGCTCATATCGTGGAAAGACAAACAATCACAACAGCTCTATCGTACATATAACATTTAACCGAGGGCAGCCCTCTTTATCCAGGCAAATGTTAACTGTTTTATATGAGATGTTAATAATAACACTGCAGCTTATTATCGAGTCCGACTTGCTGCATCAACAGCAGGACAGATGTTTTAAGACAAAGGATTTAACCCCCTCCAGCTGCAACAGTAGCTGCAATATCAAACGGAAAAGGGGACATTTTTGATTCTAAGTTATGATGCCGTTTTTAGAAAGCAGTCAAATTGAGGTCCTCTTTTATATCTTTTTGAAAGCTGTTATTAAGAAAAACTGTAATTAACTGTGGCTGAGTAAACATAGAGTGGATGCTACCGGCCGTTATAACGTTCAAATTGCATAGTTTTCCCTCTTTCTGCGAATAAACTGTATTTAGTTTTAGCGAACTGCTTGCACAGCAGGATTTTTGCTAACTTAACGTTAGCTCCCCCACGAAACAAACCTGTGCTCATGACTCCCGACTTGCTCCTTTCTCCATGAGTAAATTTACTTTCAATGGAATTGCGAGAAAATCTGCGTTTTTTCCTCCTTCGACACCATTGTCAGTTTGGAAACAACATCAGGGAGAAAACATGCATATCCATCGCTGCTGTTCCTTATCTCTCCAGCGGATGCACGGATAAAGTCTTTACGCCTGATAGTTTTTCCATTTTTCCCGAAGTTTTTCAGCCACGGTGCTTTTCCCAACAACGGCAAGCACGACACAACGGAACAACGCACTTCCGTTTGTAGATTTCAAAATAAATCTATTGTAGAAGGAGTAAGGAAGCAGAATTAAGTATTTTAACTTGAACAGCCACTGAATACTTAATATTGAAATGTAATTTTTTTTTAAATAACCTTTCAATCTCATTGAAATTAAAATATGAAAAATTAAAGTTTCAGAATAAAAAAATAAATTAAAAAATCAGGTTGCTTAAGATAAAATTCAGATCCCAAAATTCAAGTTTCATAATGAAAAAAAAAAAATCAGGTTGCTCAAATTTGCTTGGTCAAATTCAGATCCAAAAATTCAAGTTTCAGATTTTCAAAAACATTTTTTTTTTTTTAATTCAGGTGACATAAAGCACAGATGTAAACATAGAAAAGGGGTTAAACTGTATATTTGCAGTAAATAAAAATGTAATAAAAATACAATATTATTATGATTTTTTAAGAACACAAGTACATTAATAGTATGTACACATGACAACTCTCCATACCAGGGGTACATATACAAACAAAGTAAAAAATACATCTAAAAATGTATATATACATATACATATACATGTGAAGGAAAAGTTAAAAGTTAATTCAAATTAATGTATCATTGGTCTTTAAGAAATGTATCAAACACATAATTTGTTTTAATTGCCTTCTTATTGTTTTTATTTATTTGTTTATATATACTTTTGTGTTTTTGTGTTCTTGTTATGCACCGTATCACCAAAACAAATTCC